>QQXO01000149.1:0-56512 GCA_003709845.1 Chaetothyriales sp. CBS 134916 | reverse complement strand
GTGGGAGATATACAATAAGTGCTAACCCTGAGACAGCAACAGCAAACTTACTGCTTTGGGCGCCGATCTCCCGGAACCGCCGTCCCGGAAGGCGAACACTGACAGACTAATCACTGACCAGCAAGAAACGGGACTTCCTAGCTATTCACACCACAGACAGGGCAGAGGGAAGTCTCCGCACTATCGACGGGGCAGAGGGAAGTCTTCGCACTATCAACAGGGCAGAGGGAAGTCTTCGCACTATCGACGGGGCAGAGGGAAGTCTTCGCACTATCGACGGGGCAGAGGGATACAATCCCAATCATAGATATCCCCCCTATAGCCCTCATAGACTACTGACAGGGAAGGTCCTACTAACACCAATACAGTAGTTAGCTGAGTACAGAAGGGAGTATATTGGGACCGAAGGAAATTACTAACAGAGAAAAGGGGGTAGACAGGAGAACATATAAGGCTGCTCCTTGCCTATAGAGAAGGGGTTCTTCATCGAAACCTCCCTGTATATAGTGCCCCTATTGATAGTGTATTAATCCTATTATAAGCCCTTATATTAGGTTTTGATCCTATCTTCATTTAGTTATTGAAATCCACTAGAATATATCGGAATAGCAACGCCTATGAGCACCCCTACAGGGGAGGGACTCCCTACCTAGGTAAACAAGCTCTATACATAAATGATAGTATAGAATAGGTAAATCTCTACTTAAAGCAACCAGATTACAGAGTAGATGAAGCAAATATCAATACTAGAGCAGTAACTACAGGAAAGCAATACTGCTAGACTGGTGTAAGCCAGTATAACGGTATAGACATCATTAGTAGAGGCAGCAAGGCCTCTAAAAGCGAAACTCCCTGAACTCCTAGAGTTCAAAGGGAAACACAGCGAATTTAAGGTATAGGTTACCCTAATATATACTAAACTAGACATAGATAAGGCAACTAAGACGGAGGCTACCAGATTCTGGTATATCTATAGCCGACTTAGAGAAGGGGTCCTTAAGCAGGTCAGCTCCTAGGTCAATAATATTAAAGGTACCTATAAAATAACTATTATTCACCTACTAGAGCAGCTTAGGGCTACTTACAACAACACTAAGGCCACAGAATACACCTCTAGGAAGCTTAGCTAAATGAAATAAGGAAGCAAGCCTTTCTATACCTTCCTAGCTGAATTCAATAGGACCCTCCTGGATACTAGAGGGATTACTTAGAACAATATAGTGAAGAAGATATTCCTATATAACTGCCTTATAACAGACCTCTTGGAAGTAACTATAGCTATAGCTATACTAAGCACTTACCGGGTATACTATAAACAGCTATAGACTATTAGTATAAACCTCAAGGTAGTCTATCACAAGAGGGCTAGGGAGTATATAACCTACCTATACAGAGCTAGAGGAGAAGTCTAACTCCTAGCCCAAGATTCAGCTCCAGCAAGCAATACCATAGATTAGTAGCTAACTATAACTATGAACACTGCTACACCCTAATAAGCAAAATAGGTAGATAAAACCGAAATCGCCCGGCGTAAAGAAAACCAGCTTTATATCTACTGTAGAGGACCTGGTTACTTTATAAGGAATTATAAATATAAGCTAGTATAACACCCCTAGTAGGCTAATACTACCTAGGTACTAGTACTAGGCCCCTTATTAGAAGACACTAAGGAGGATACTAATAACTCAGAAAATAAGTAACTTCTATATGAAGTCGTGAGCAGGAGTACTGAATAACTAAGGTAAAGGAATAGAAGGAATTTAAGAAGTTCGAACAAGACTATATAGAGAGTAATCTCTTTTAAGTATCTATAATTATGAATAATATTAAACTATTATCAGTTCTTATTAACTCTAGGTACCTCTTATATAGGATAATTAATTCTTGAGTTACTACTCGCCTTAGCTTACCGCGCCTCTCTATCTCTAGAGGACTAATTAGACTCTAGTTAGTAGACTATATCTCCTTAGATATAATCACTAAAGTAGTCTCTCTGAAACTTGATATAGGGGGGAGAGTTATATAGAGAGCCTTCCTCTATATTATACTAAAGATTAAGGGGTACCCTATAATCCTAGGATACCCCTAGATAGAAATAAACCATATTATCAAGGATATTGAAGCAGGAACACTAACCTTTAAGGATACCAGAATAGTTATATACAAAGAAAGGGCAATAAAACAGTTTGATTACTAGTAAGTATATATAACAGTGTTTACTATACTAGTATAAAAGGAGAAGAGGGTAACCTAAGTCTTTACAGCAAGCCTAGATAATATTAATAAGGCCCTATAAGTCAAAGTGTAGCCTAAACTAGAGGAGAAACTACCACTATAGATCCTGGAATAGTTTCCTAAGCTATTTGAGCAGAAGGAGGTAGATAAGCTACCTCTACACCGGCTAGGAATTAACCACTAGATCAAGCTAGTTAAAGATAAGGATAGATAAATTCCTGATATACCATAGGGTCCCCTATACAACATATTAAGGGAGGAACTACTGGTCCTATATAAGATACTACTAGAACTATTAGATAAGAACTTTATCTATATCAGCAACTTACCTGCTGCTACCCCTGTACTATTTGTAAGGAAACCTGGAGGAGGCCTATAGTTCTGTGTTGATTACCGGGCCCTCAACATAATCACCCATAAGGACTGATACCCACTGCTACGGATCCAAGAGACCCTGAACCGGATTAGTAAAGCAAAGTGGTTCACTAAACTTGATGTCTCCGCCGCCTTTTACAAGGTCAGGATTACTGAAGGGGATAAATAGCTAACAGTGTTCTGAACCCGCTTTAGACTCTTTGAATAGCTTATTACCCTATTTAGGCTCATCAATACTCTAAGCACCTTCTAAAGGTATATTAACTACATACTGCGAGACTTCCTAGACAACTTTGTCTCTGTGTATATCAACAATATCCTGATATTCACAGAGGGGAGCTGGAGGCAACACTGGGAGCATATCCTGAAAGTACTAGAGAAACTAAATATAGCGGGATTACAACTGGATATCAACAAATACGAGTTCGAGGTTAAATCTATGAAATACCTGGGGTTTATCATCAACGCGGAGAAGGGACTGAGCATAGACCCGGCCAAGGTAGAAGCTATCAGAGCCTAGGAAGCGCCAAAGAACACCAAAGGAGTGCTGAGCTTCCTAGGGTTCACGAACTTTTACTGGTGCTTTATCAAGGACTACTCCTATTTGGCCGCCCCACTGTATGATCTAACCAGGAAGTATACTCCCTTCTTATAGAACTAAGAAGCTAAGAACTTGTTTGAACTGATGAAAGAGGCGTTCATAACAGCACCTGTCCTGGCACAGTTCGATCCGGAAAGGGAGACTATACTAGAGACAGACTCGTCAGGATACTACACAGGGGGGATCATATCTCAGTTCAACAAGCAGGGGATCCTCCGCCCAGTAGCTTTCTTCTCGAAGAAGAACAACCTATCGGAGTGTAACTATAAGATTCATGATAAGGAGATGCTAGCCATCATTAAGTGCCTACAAGAATAGGAAGCAGAACTCAAGAGCGTGGGGGAATTCATAATCCTTACCGACCATAAGAACCTTGAATACTTCAACAAGATCCGACAACTATCAGAACGGCAGATAAGATGGCAGCTGATACTAGGGAAGTTCAACCCAGTAATCAAGTATAGACCGGGGAAAGAAGGGCAGAAACCCGATGTCCTATCAAGATATAAACAAGACCTACCGGTGTCTATTAATGATGAACGGCTCCAGCTACAGATAGCAAGACTGATACCTGAAGGGATAATCCAAGCGAACACAATGAGGTTAAGGCCCAGGACAGAGGAGCAGCGGAAGCCCGGGGAAGGAAGACCCGTGACAACGGAGGCAGGGGCAGGGACATCTGCGATCGAGATCAATAATCCATCTACAGTCAAAATCAATGACTCACCTACGATCCCGATCATAGATGTCCCGGGGGTAGACCTTACCCTGACAACAGACGCTCTACGGCAGCTATGGCAAGAGGGCGAAAGTACAGACCCAGATTTCGAGAAGCTGAGGGAGGCCATACAAGGACAGAAGCGGACATTCCCAGACACCCTCCAGGAGCAGGTGAAGGTCTCCATCGCTGACTGTAAGCTAGCCCACAACAGTACATTGTACTTCCGGGATCAACGATAGGTACCAAACCACAAGCCCCTGAGGACAGCCCTAATCCAAAGAACCCACGACTCAGTACTCACCGGACACCCCGGGAAGAACGGGATAACAGCGATCATGAGGAGGCAGTTCTTCTAGCCAAGGATAGAAGCAGATATCTAATACTTCGTCAGGAACTACAATATCTGTGGCCGTAGCAAAGTTTGGAGAGATCAGAAACAAAGCCTACTGAGACCCCTCCTAATACCCCTACAACAGTAGAAAGAGATCGCCATTGACTTCATTGGGCCCTTACCAGAAAGCCAAGGAAACAAAGATATCATGGTTATAACTGACCGCTTAGGGAAAGGAGTCACCCTTAAGCCCTGTCGGAGCCTAGACACTGATTATATAGCCAGACTATTTATTAATATACACTACTGATTTCATGGCCCGCCGACAGCAATCATATCAGACAGAGGGCCCCAGTTTGTAAGCACTCTATAGAAATATATCTACAAGTTATTAGGAATCAAACAATAACTATTAATAGCTTATCACCCAGAAACAGATAGGCAGACCAAACAAAAGAACACAGAGGTAGAAGTCTTGCTCCGACAATAGACCAATTTCAAGCAGGACAACTAGGTAGAGATACTTCCTATAGTCCAACTAGAGCTCAATAACAGGGATTCATCTTCAATAGGTATATCACCATTCTTCTTGGTATATAGACACTACCTAGAACTATTCTGATTATTCAATGAATTAGGGGTCCCCCGAGGCCAGGTTATGACACCCGCACAGAAGGGAGACACTATCGTCGCTAAGATTTAAGAGACAGTCTAATAGGCATAAACAGCAATAGTAAGTACCCAATAAGAACAGGAACAACAGGTAGACAAACATCGGAATCCGTTGCCTGCGTACCGGGTGGGCGATAAGGTATGGCTTGACCTCCGCAACATCAAGATAACTTGCCTAAGCAAGAAACTAAGCTCAAGGTCAGGTAAATATATAGTTACCGAAGTCATTGGCCCACACAGCTACCGACTAGATATACCCGGCGAAATTCACGATGTCTTTAATGTTAACCTACTCTAACCCGCAGTATCCGATCCCTTCCCGAGTCAACAACAAGTCGACTCTTAACCAGAACCAATCCTAGTTAATAGGGAGGAGGAATATACAGTTAAGAGCATCCTGGACAAATATACTACCTCAACCAGAGGTAGAGGAGCACCACAGCTCCAATACCTAGTGAAGTAGGTCGGGTATATAGAACCTGACTAGTAACCAGCAGAAAATATAGAGGAAACAGAGGTACTGGAGATATATCTACACTAACAAAGGTAGGAAGGGGGGAGATGATATCAAGGGCTGTGCCCTGAAGAGTCTTGGTGGTCACCGGCGACAATCTGAACAGTGTGGGAGATATATAATAAGTACTAACCCTGAGATAGTAACAGCAAACTTACTGCTTTAGGCGCCGATCTCCCGGAACCGCTGTCCCGGAAGGCGAACACTGACGGACTAATCACCGACCAGCAAGAAACGGGACTTCCTAGCTATTCACACTACAGACAGGGCAGAGGGAAGTCTCCGCACTATCAACGGGGCAGAGGGAAGTCTTCGCACTATTGACAGGGCAGAGGGAAGTCTTCGCACTATCGACGGGGCAGAGGGAAGTCTTCGCACTATCGACAGGGCAGAGGGATACAATCCCGATCGTAGATATCCCCCCTATAGCCCTCATAGACTACTGACAGGGAAGGTCCTACCAACACCAATACAGTAGTTAGCTGAGTGCAGAAGGGAGTGTGTTGGGACCGAAGGAAATTACTAACAGAGAAAAGGGGGTAGACGGGAGAACATATAAGGCTGCTCCTTGCCTGTAGAGAAGGGGTTCTTCATCGAAACCTCCCTGTACATAGCGCCCCTGTTGATAGTGTATCAATCCTATCACAAGCCCTTACACCTAGGACTTCCAATGATCTACCTCTACCTTGGGTCTCCCAGACACCTTAAACTACTATTGAAGCTCTTTCATAGTTAACTTTGATTAAGCATTAAGTAGCTAAACACTAAGGGAGCTCCCCGACACTAATTTTGATATCTGTTGACTAACTAGCAAAGGCTACAGTAAGTATTAGTTACTAGCTGACACTTTTGACTAGGGAGGTCAAAGCCCTTTAAGAAGCCAATAAGGCCCTTTCAAAGCGGCGTAGGGCCAAAAGAACAAGATTATAAGATTCAGGGCCTCTTACTGGTAGGAAAGCTAGCCAGCTTTTGGTAGAAAAAGGTGTGGTAAACAAGGAAGGATACAATGAAGATATAGAGGAGGGACTATTAAAGCGGTATAAGACAGGTGCACAGCTTTGTGATATCTGCCGCAAGAGTGGTCATAATGTAAGAACTTACTTAGAGGCTGAAGATATAGATAATTCAGTAACTTCTGATATATTTGATTCTATAGAGTATGTTTCTGGGTAAGTTGTAGGGATTGGAAGTTGGGGGGTGGGGAAAAGTGGGCGACTAGGTGATGTGGGCGGCTTAGTGATAAACTACGTTATGAATAATCTTCATCTCCAGTGTCGCCACGTTATTGTCCATATTTTGACTTCTCTTTTTGACTGGTGCAGAACCTTAAGAGGATATAATAATTCTGATGATCTCTTTGAGGTTTCGTGCATTATGCTTCCCGCCCTATGGTTGAAACTAGATTCCGCCTATTAAGATGCAAGTCTATACATGATCGATGTGAAGTGACCCAGCATTTCGAATAGATCAGGTCGGATTTTAGCTCCTGGTTGAAGAGGGCGCGAAGAATACTCTGTAGTATTGAACAAAGTGGGACCTGTGAGGCGAGGCCGAATTGAAGGGTTGGCAGACGCGACTGCAAACTTAATCCGAGTCTCCGAACAACTTAATTACTCCGTAACCACGTCACACAGTAATAATAAGCAGAACCATGGAACATAGAGTGTGTTGAATAACTAAGTTGTCTTCATTACCCATCTCGAAGCACCACTATTTCAGATGCAAGATGGCGTCACCATGTATTTCGTGAGCAGTGTCTGCTTCCCCGGATATCGCGTGCCTTCCAACACAAGCCGGGTGCGGCGGAAGAGCACATGACTTCTTCAAGTTGGCAGGCGCAATCGAGTGCAGATAATCCATGGTCGATCTTTGCCATCGCTTACTAGTCAGCCAATCTCAACGTCATGAGAACCCGCAAGACTTTCCTGGGTAGTAGTAGGGGTTCTGCTACATGGGTGCGAACCAAGTGGAGCTATGCCCGGTTGAGCACCGATGATGGCAGTCGCGTGGTTGATGTCGTCAGCTAGACATCTCTAGAACAGAGTTGTACATCCGTCCAGGGGGGCCAGGAGACAGCATGATGGACAAGGTGCCAGGTAAACATGAATGCGCTGCGATCTCATTTTGTTGTGAAAGCGTACAACTGCAGACGGCAGAAGAAGATACCAGTACAGTGTAATACCTGGCAGCGTGCGTTAGGGGCCCATGGCCCCATCGAATTACGCTGTATCCGGGGCCTTTTTTCTCAGGCGTGGCCCGAACGTGGGCTCCAGGCGGAAGGCACGCGTAATTCGGCCGTTCCAGCGGCGTGAAGAGCTCTGTGTCAGGGACTGTGTCAGCGTTGTTGTGTGCACCAAGACTTCTTTATCTTCCCTTGCATACCCGGCTAATTGCAACTCTATCTCTAGCTATAACCCACAAGGCTGCGGCCGTGTGTTGCGTGGCGTCAGGTCAGGCAAGTTTCAAATCCTGGTTGGTTGCCAGTCGGGATTAAGAGAGGGTCTCAGCCACTCTCAGCCGCCAGTGCCAAGTGTGTTCCTCTCAACATCGGTGTATTCTAGGGCTTCCCTGACTCTTCACCATCACCCTTCCTTTCTCCATCTCTGACGCCGCTGCAGCCGCGATCTTATCTTCGGCCACACCTCTAGTGCTTTTAGCGACCTCGAAAAGCTTTTCTTCGCGTGATTTCCCACCGCCGCCATGGCTGAAATCCGACGCAAACTCGTCATTGTCGGTGACGGTGCCTGCGGAAAGACTTGCCTGCTAATGTAAGAGATCCAAATCGACACACAATCAAGATCGTAGCTGATTCTTCTCTAGCGTCTTCTCCAAGGGCACATTCCCAGAGGTATTGCACCACCCTGCGTTTCCCTGACATCGTGCAACCGCCTTATCTCCTTTCCCTGCGCCGCCCCTGCCACGAGTGCCAGGGATTGTGCAAACAGAGCGAGAGCTTTCAAAGATTGAAGAGGGCTCCCAATGCTGACAAAATGCTGAACAGGTCTATGTCCCTACCGTCTTCGAGAACTATGTCGCCGATGTCGAGGTGGATGGAAAGCATGTGGAACTAGCTCTTTGGGATACGGCTGGCCAGGAAGACTATGACCGCCTGCGACCTCTCTCATACCCAGACTCACATGTTATCCTGATCTGCTTTGCCATCGACTCACCTGATTCGCTTGACAATGTACAAGAGAAGGTAACGTCGGTGGCACCTGAGAGACGAACAATGCCTAACCAGCTTCGATAGTGGATCTCGGAGGTTCTGCACTTCTGCCAGGGCCTCCCTATCATCCTTGTTGGCTGCAAGAACGATCTACGTCACGATCCGCGAACCATTGAAGAACTCGCAAAGACTTCGCAGAAGCCTGTTACCCCCGAGCAGGTAAGCTTGTCCTGGTCCTGCATTTTGGGCTTGCTAATGGATCTTTCAGGGCGAGGAAGTGCGTAAGAAGATTGGCGCTTACAAGTACCTTGAATGCTCAGCGAAGACCAACCAGGGCGTCCGCGAGGTCTTTGAATCTGCGACTCGTGCTGCACTTCTGACTCGCAAGGGTGGTAAATCCGGAAAAAAGTGCTTGATCTTGTAAATGGGAAGCAAGTCGCATTGCGATTCCGGCCGGGCTCAGCATCGTTGTCTACGCACTACCTGGATATTCCCATTGCGGTTTTGTCAGCAAATCAGATACGAAGGGGAATTGCCGTGGCCCCTATTCAAGCCTGGGTGCAAGCGATGACTTGAGCATTAGATGTGATTCAGCATCTCCCTGCCTTTCTACTAAACCTCAAGTAAAATGTGTCTTTCTGACGCTGCTGAGGACAGGCACCCGGTTTCTACAATTTCAGCATGACTGGCGTTGCAAGTTGAGAAGTGTCCGTGCTCAAATAGGAATACTCTCATGGCGTTTTATAATCTTGAAGCTTGTCGATGAGAGGACCAGTTTAGTTTCCCTTGTCACATGTACTAGACACACCAACCTTGGGCTATAGAATGGTCCTAGTCATTCACTGTTGCTTCTCGAGACCATGGTACCTTCAGCTATCTGAACGTACTCCTGCTACATTGCCAGCAAGAACGGTTTCTAATGCACTTGCTACAAATCTGCAAAGCAAGTGCATTATTAAGTTATGCGTATGCTGAAGTGATGTGTGGGCATAATTCTCTTGATCAACGACTGTCACGTGGATACAGAACTACGCGATAAGTTTTCAGACACCCCGAATTTAACCCCCCCCCCAAAATTGTATCTCGTGTATGACGTATTGTCATGCCTAGCCACTGTCTCTATTGCTTTCTTTAGGTTACTCACTTATTGGAGGTGCTGACCGCGTTATCGCCTCTAGCTGGGCTTCTACGATATGCCCAGCTCATAGACCAATGGACCACACGAAGGCTCAGCTCGACCATGATCTCAGATGGCCACGGCAAACAGAACCGGCAGCGGCAGAGTCGTCCCTGCCCGACTTGCCTTCCTTGCTATTTACAACCCCGCGTTCGGTGGCACCGATGAGACTGCCTATGAGCAGATATTCTTCTATTATTCCAGAGATGATTGGGACATGCGCAAGCAGCCCGGCGAGGACGCAGGAAAGAGTTCTGTCAAAGGACACGGGAAGAACACAGTCAGCGCACGCAATGAGAGATTGCGCCAGGTAGGCCTTGCAAGAGGCATGGTCGAATTTGCAAAGTAGGTAGGCAGTCGTACAGACCCAACCACAATCATGCCAGTTCTTCTTTAACGCAGGTTTCAGCAACTTCTCCGATGGCGTAGCTGTGGAGTCGATCGAGACAGAAAGGAGTCGGATTGTTCTGAAGGAGCTTGAGCCCGGGTGGTGGATTCTTGCCTCTGTTGACTTAACTCGCCTCCTAAAGGAGCCTCGGAAGGAGAACATGGATACGTCACCGCCAGGGGGGCCCGTAGAGTATTCGGCCAGAGAAGTTGCACCCAGTTATCTGCTGCTGACACAGCTGCAACAAGCGCACTCGATGTTCCTGCTCCATCATGGGGTCACTGCCACTGAGCTGCTTCAAAGAATGGGCCGGAAGCTTTTCACAGACGTACTAGAGAGATTCTGGAACCAGTTCGCTTGGGATTGGGATGTCTTGTTACATGGGAATCCTGCTGCTGGTATCTACAACGCTCTGAAGCTGTCCGGCGGAGGCGAGCTCGGAATTGGCGTTGGCGAAGAGGCGTGGGGCAGTGGTGAACGCGAGGTCTTGGAAGATTTTGTACGCAGAACAGACGGCCTCATCGATGTCATGGTAGGACGCTATGGAGACGCCCCGGCAGACGAACACGGGGGCAAGGAGAAGGCTCAATCTGCATACCCAAAGCCATGGCTGGACACTGGAGATGACCCTCGAGCTTCAGATGGTATTGTCTTTGCAGGGACGGGCTATATTTCCAGACGCTCTTTGGCTAGAATCTCGCAGTGGATGGACGCAATATTCAAGTATGGTGAGTATGCTTACGGCGTCGGTGAGAACCCAAGTTCAAGGCCTCGAATTCGCGGCAGAAGAGGCAAGGTGCAGCAGCAAACAGAAACTGTTAAGTCGGTCAGAGACAAGCCTGAGGCCCCTGGTCGAAAAGGGATTGAGAATACTGCGACTCCTCCTGGTATTCCTCCTCCCTTAGTCATTACTGTGGAAGAGTCACTTGATGAAGCTCTGAAGAACTTGGAACAGCGCGAGGGCAGCAGGAGTTCCGGAAAAGAGACGGAATCAAGAGAATCCACGAAGGCTGCTGACCAGGGCCAGTCATACTTTGACACCGAAATGATGATGAAATTTTTGAAAATGGGATATGGCTCGGCTTGGACCCTGAACCCAAAAGGCTTCCAGAAAGAAAGATCCCCGGGGAAAGATGATGATGTGCAGCCAGCCACTCCTTCTGAGCAGCTAGAGGAGCCTCCTTCGTCTGACCTCCAGATCCTTGATTCAGCACCAGAAGTCAGCGACATCGAGGCTGAGAAGGAGAAGTCCTTCGTCCAACATGTGGATCAATCGATTGGAAGATTCTTAATTGGACTCTCAGGAGATCTCGAAAATCCCGAGTTCGATGCTGACCCTTCAGACAGTGGTGAATCACTACCCCAGCCGATCATGGCCTTGAAGGACATACACAAGCGGACCATCACAGTTGAACTGTCCAGTTCCAAGGCGCGGGGCATTTACGATGTCTCGTCAGCGTATAGCTATACTGACTCGGATGATGCAAAGCCTGTAGCTGAGGCACATCTCGAGGACTCAGCCCCCAACTCGATGTTCGACAAAGTCCGTGTCGTGGTCTATGCGCACCAACCCTTCATCTTCACCTTCCTCTTCGACGTGCACACACCTAATCTGACCATTCCTTCATTTTACAGAAGTATACATCACCAACTAGGACCACTTCAGAAGCCTCTTTTGCGCAGCACTGATCCAGCGCGGATACCAGAACGAGTACTCAGTCTTCTGGGCAAGAAAGAAACTGGAGGTGAGATACAGAATAGCGACTTGTACGATCTTACGTACGACCCCGTGAAGATGACTGTACGCACCAGCATACCCAACATTCCAATGCCAGGGACGCTAGCTGCAGAAGGCTTCATGTCATGGCGCGGCCCCCCGACGTCGTCTGTGCGCACAGTCAGTGGCGCATGGTATACGCTTGGCATACCAATCGGCTCCTCTGCGTCCTCGCAATCTTCGGTGCCGAAAGCCGGTGACAGCGGCGCTGCGTTCCTTCAGACAGATTGGACGAGAATCGAAGCCCTGAACGTGCACACACAGATCCTCAACACTTGGGCTGCCACACGTGCGACAGGAACCGTCAAGCTCGACCCCACCGGCGACCTTGAGCAGACAGTCAAGACAGCCCGGGGCTGGTGGGTTGTGTGGATGCGTGTGCAATCCGACATGTCGTCGTCGACATTGACAGCCAACAACTCAAGACCCAATTCTGCAGCTACATTGAAACAACTGAACTGCGGCAGAACTGCAGATGATAATGATAATGATAATGTGCAGCAGCTGCCAACGCCGCCGCCTCCTCCTCAAGTCAAAGAAGCCTTTCTCGTTCGAAAGTCCGTTGACGCTGCCCAGCGCACCAAAGGTCGCAGTGCAAATACAAAGTTCACTTCTTCATCTTCTTCTCCGGCCAAGTGGCTGCTGCTCCGAGACCAGACCAGAGAAGCCAGTGGTGCTAGCACAGCGTCAGCGGGTCCAACAACTGCAAGAGGGGTCATAGAGGGTGTAGGCGTTGATGCAAGGAAATGGGTTGAGGGGTTGAGCAAGCTGGCTTGATCGAGAGAGTTGCGATGTACCGTACTTGCGCGGCGCGGCCCAATCTTGAATTGGTTATTATATACTATACCCTAGTCCAATTGCTTCACAGCTTCTACTTGGTGGTATATATACATACATACCTATGTAAATGTATAGGTATATGCTTCCCCACAAGAGACAATTGAAATAGCACAACATTCATTACGGGAGATGTTGTAAAAGTGAGTAATATTGCAAATGGTAATGTTCTCGTCGTACTTTGCCACGAGCTCCAGTTCCGCGAATATGGCCGGAGGAGGATGCCATTTTTTAGCGGGGGGCTTGATCAGGCCCTACGGCACCTGAGGAGTGGGAGCGACGATATTGATAGTGAGGGATTGATCGTGAGAAGGAAAGAGATGAAAATAGAGGAGAAAAAGAAGACAAAAGACTCGAGGCTCTGAATAGCTGTCAATAGGGGCAGCCTATGAGCTGTCTGAAGTCTGTTGAGTCTGTCTGAATGATAACGAGTGAATCTAAGCTAATGATTAATGGTGAACGAACGGATGTCAAATAAACTCTAAAGTTTCGCCAAGACGTCAACACATGACGCGGAGGATCTTTCATCTCGGCATCGTGATAGTCTCCTGGTATGTTGTAGCTGTAACGTGGACCTGGCTAGCACCTCTCTTTCTCTCCATTACCAGAACGACAAAGTGGAATTCACTTCCCTTTACAACCATATCTCTCCAAAACTAACTTACTGTAACACTTCAACAGAAGTTCCACAAGCCCTTGGGGATCGCCCAAAAGACTGAGAGCACTCCCAATTCTTAGGATACTTGTTGGAACTTGTAGTATTTTATGCCTGTCATATGGCACACTGTGACAAATGTACACTCAATCATCCATTGCACTAATGACAACTCTAAGTGTAGAAGTTAAGCTTCTCAAGCTTTTCTTATATCTTGTGTCAATTCTATACATCACTGTCCATTGCACTAATGTCAACTGCACCAATCCGAAGAAGTGTTATTTACAGTATTTATATCAATCATATAGATATCTCATTACTGTACTACTATTGTATCTTACTGTCTACCTATTAATAATTGCTAATCAGAGGAGCTTGTCCTTGCTCTAGACAAGCTTATCGAAAGGCTTAATTTTCGCACTAAAAGGCTTAATTTCTGTCCTCATCGACATAATACCGGTAGTGTAATGGACAATGATACAATGGATATTGGTGCAATGGACAGTTTAGTGTATATTAGGGCAACCAAACTCACGTATTGGCCACCATACTCTGAGTCTCAACTAGACAGACAAGATGAGGTCTCATCTTGATGACGACAGATTTGCCAAAAACAAGCTGATGTGCACTGCTGTGCGTCGCTTCCTCGCGGGCTCATTAGCTGCATGAATATCAGCTCGCTCGTCGATTTGATGCCTGCCCCGCCGTCCCTATCATTATTACCCCGCCTTTCAGCTTCCATGTTTCATCATCTGTTTGCCGACAAGTGATTCGTACCTCTCTTGCTTTATCCTTCTTGGCCAGAGGTATAAGAACGCCAATCCCCTTCCTCGCATCTCGTCTTTTTATCATCCACTTATCTAGCGTCTATTCAGAAACTCCAAGCATCGCAACTCCTCCAATAGCAAATCAAACAATACTCGTTCCAATCTCTCAGCATGTCCGACATCATCAAGGAAGGCGAGCAGGTGCTAAACAACAGCCAGGGTCAAGGAAACGACCAGTCTCAAGGCAACGATAAGAGCCAACAGCAGAGCAGTGACAACAGCAGCGGTGGGGGCTTCGTGTCAAACACCGAGGATGCATACATAAACAACGGTGAGCATGATAACATGCATGCAATACACATCATACTGACAAATAGGCAGCGGCAAACAGCTTCTTGACCAAGGAGGGTGTCCCATCCGCAGTGGACGGAGCGATTGATGGTGCTATCGATACCGAGATCAACAAATACAAGAAAGATTTCTAGATGTCAGACGACGGAAGCATAGTATGAACAAGTCTTTCCATTCGCTAAGCCTGGGCCTGTACGCCTAGACCATAACGAGAGTTTGTTTTAGATCTGTATAACCAAGGATTTATTTCCAAACTGAACTTTTTTTTTGGAGAGCGAACTGTTTAATCTAAATTTAGTCGTTCTCTTCGTGACTGGTTTCGTTTTCACACATGATAGCGACCTTGGATGAGGTAAGCGCATTTGACCACCGGGCAGCATTTTGATTGCCAGGACAGCCGCTGCCTCTTCCAGCGCCGAGACACCGTCAAGAGATGGAAAAGGATAATCGCAATCAAGTTGATGAGGGTAGCCCATATTCTGGGAGCACAATACTCCATTATCACGTCATTGTAGTTAAATTACGTCATTGCTGTCCAGAAGTTCGATTGACGCTGCCAAGCTCAATAATAATATTAGCTGGTCTCCTTAAGGGTTCGAAGTTAAGGTAGGGGAGGTGGCTATTTGTTTTTTGGTGCAGTCTGGATGGTCTCTTGGAGCTGGGTGGATAATATTTTGCAGCCACAGCAGTTCGGGTTCAACATAATGGATGATGATTGCTTTGATATGTACAGATGATTTACAAGAAGCAGATTACTGTGAAGTTGTGAAATAATACTTTTTGAGGTTGTTCAGCAGAAATATGGGAAGGGGTCGGAGCATGCTTTATCCATATAAAAAGTGCTGTGTTGGTGTTGACAAGGGAGTCATGGGAATGATTAAATGCGGAATAGATTATATCGTGATGAAAACATGCTCTGATTCTCGTACTGTATCTGGGGGTGACCTCGTGCGGTCTGATATAATGACACTAAACGTGTCGGACAATAGATAGGTCTGAAACCGCAGTGCTATGATCGATTGTTATTCTCTATCTAGAGAGATGCCGTCACCTCAATATATATGCGCCTCGTATGCTTGTGCGATATCGGCATGTAACGCTGGGCCGAGTGGTATGATCGTCGTCGCGCTATAGACGACCGTTGTCTCACGATCAGAATCGGTCGATTTACTATATGCGATCGGCGTTGATCGGCAAGGTCACGTGCTGAGATAGTCTTGGCATCTTGTCTGAAAAAACGAGAGTGGGCATTCTGCCTCAAGAAACTTGCGACTCTGCTTTGCTCTAATTGCGCTGCCTCGTCTTCTACCTAGACATTGACTAATTAGACAAGCTGTTGCCTGCGATTGGTTTTGTTGCCTAGAGATCAACGAGGCGCTGATTGAGATGGGTTCAAGAAAGTCCTAATTACCGGTAGTTAACAGTAAGGCAGCCATTTATTAGGCGCCAGATAATTTTCTGAAACATTTTTTTACAGATACTCTCCTTGCGACGTTGAACTAGACTTAAGTGGCCTAGTCGATTCGACCAAAGCGTTTAATCCTTCCAAGGCCTTAAAATCACCAAATTATAAAACTACTGAGGTGTCTCATTTAGATGTGCTCAATGTAACAAGTCTAACTAAGTTGTTCAATCGCAAGGCTGCATAGCTTGCGCGCCTTCCCATACGGAGCTGCTCTGACCTCACTATCGCCAACCGCTTTCCCGTTTCAACTCGCAGTACAAGTAACTCTTTCCTGGTCTAGCTCTTGCAGCAAGCTCTTTAACTAGCAGACTTAAAGCTTGAGCCCAATATTTCTTAATGTGACCTAAACATACACTTTTGGTTTATGGAAGGCTCTCTCGTCGTGGGCAAGTGTACAAATTCTCGGGCTCCTTCTAGTTTTCTCTCAGATTGAATTTACATCTAGTCTTAGTTACAACTTCGTACATTGCCGCGCCGAATTGTCCAATGTCAGTTAAAACTGATAAACCAAGGTCATCAGTGCCATCCAGACCCCAATCAAGAGGCATCAAAGTGGATTCTCCGAAGTCACAAAATTTAACTGTCAAAGTGTTGTCGAGTGGGAGATTGTCTAATCGAAGGTCGGCAATGATAGTATGATATTTGTCAATTTATGCCATAGTATGTACCATTTTGGTCAACCAAGATAGTTGTGTCATTCTTTCCGGTCTGTTTTCCGCCAGATAAATGCCGGAGATCACTATTCATTAGATCCATCTGTATTGGAATGTCGGTTTATTCAAAATTGTGGCAGCGTGCGATTACAGAGTGGTCACCCAGTCATTTCCAAATAGCTATCTCAACTATTATTGAATTGATAAGAGGGGTTCGCTTATCGCAGTGGCCTTCCGCGGGTGCAAGGACGACTTCGACAGACACTCCATCAACTTTGGCAATTATATCTTGAGATATAAGGCAGCTTGAGCGCAAACTCTCCCGCCATTTGTATTAATTAATGAAGATTGAAGATTCGAGCGGTATGACATCATAATTTGTTTCCGCTAAGCCCTGGGAGCTCAGTGGTCTCCTGGGCTGAAATATGGTATTTGGCAAACTGCGGTACTTTGACATCCTGGGCTTGCACAACACGTCTAATTTGAGAACGATTGTTTTAAGGTCCAGATACCCTACGGTAAGGTCATTTGAATGGCAAAGTTTTGATACGACAAGTTACAACACTTCACATCCATCCTGGGTCTTGAGGTCCGGCTTGATCGCCGACAGGTAGGTGCGTAACGAACTCCACATTGACTAGAACTACTTGTCATTTCTGTGGGGAAGGAAGCCGTTGCCCGAACGGTGCGGCGATCGAATTGGACTCTGATGTTGCGATAAAGTTCAATCTTCAATGGAACTCATCATGATCTCATCATGGGCCAAGCAGCACATGTCCAACCCCTCCGCAGGATATCTGCTCAAAAACACAAAAGGCGGTATCTTGTTGAGCTTGCACCTTTCTTATGCAAGTGTTCAGATCTTCTTCCTGCTCCAGGGTATAGATCAAGTCTGGACTCACCACACAAGCAACCACCCCCAACACAGACGGTTATTTCCCGCGCAGGTCTTCCACTAAGAGCCCCGTTCACGATGGCGGATCCCATGCAAGCCCTCAAGTGTCTTCCTACTATGCCAAACCTGACCATGGACAACATCACCGACAATGTCCTCCTGATGAATTCAATAAATCCTAACGCCAGGCTTAAATTCATCCTTGAACGGGCTGTGGTCCATCTTCACGAGTATATTCGAGATACCAGGCTCACCGCCAAAGAATTGATGACAGGGCTCAAGTTCTTGACAGCGACCGGAAAGACCAGCGACGAGGCCAGTGTCCCTTTGCATTGCTTCCAGTTTTAACTTACTCTGACGACTCGTGTGCCAGCAGGAATTTATCATGCTTAGCGACATCCTGGGCTTGTCTATGCTTGTTGACTCGATCGAAAACCCAAAACCACCCGGGTCAACAGAAGGTACAGTGCTGGGGCCATACCACACGCACGAAGTCGAAGACAAGACATTGGGAAGTCTTCTGAGCAGTGACGCTAACGGAGAGCCAATGCTTGCGCTGTGTACTGTCAAAGACGTCTTCAGGAAGCCCATCCCTGGCGTCAAGATTGATATCTGGGAGGCAGATTCGACCGGCCATTATGACATGCAGTATCTCGATCGAGATTGCCCCGATGGTCGATGTGTGATGCGAAGTGACGAGAATGGCATCTTTTGGTTCAAGGCCATTGTTCCCGTTCCATACCCAATCCCCGCCGATGGACCTGCCGGACAGCTCATGAAGCAGCTCGGGCGCCACTGCTGGCGACCAGCTCACATGCATTTCATGTTTGAGAAGCCGGGTTACGATCGTCTTGTCACGTACGCTCCATTTTGCTGGCAATGTTTTCACCTGGCTGACAAGTTGGCAGATCTTTGTATTTCAAGAATGACCCGTACACGACCACTGACCCGGTTTTTGGTGTTAAAGAAAGCCTCATCGTTAGCTTGGGAAAAGCTGACAAAGAGACAGCCGAGAAGTACGGTGTCAAAGATGGTATCGCTCTTTTGGCTTACAACTTCACCCTTGTGTCAGAGCAGGACGGCTTCAATCTACGGGCCGAGCAGACCCGACAGGCGTTTGAGAAATTGGGAAAGACGGTGAAGATTGCTCAGGGGTTGCCTGTTCCAGATGTCGACTAACTGAGACCATCTTCGCGGATGGTCTGTTCTTTATAGGACCGACTGTGGGCTAGGATTATAAGTCGCCCTTCAGCTAATTCACAAATACAGGTAGCTGTTAAATAAAACAAATTGATGGTGTCTATGTTCTAAGTTGGTTTGCCCCTATACTCATGTTGTCGGGCAATCTTGCTTGATTAGTGACATGAAATAAGCAACAGTAAAGCATAACAAGAGTGACAGAGACATATATAAGTGACTTGACACCTGAAGAACATACCAAGTGGTGATATAGTATTTTCCCTTGTTGGGTGAAAGGCAGCACAGAGTCGGAGTTACTTCCAATTCAGCGCTAGATAGCAAGAAATATACCCGCCTGTCAACGCATAAACAAAGAATACGTGACGAGTGAATTAGGACAATCCCATTATTCACCGTATCTTCATGGAGCTGCCTCCTCGGTATTCTCCTCAGCCAAACACCACAATATTTCTACGATTCTTCTTTTGGCTTCTGCATATCTTGCCTTAGGTCAGAATCTCACTGTAATATCTCTTCTCTTCTGTTGTTCCCTTTGGCTTCTGTCCAGCTTGCCAACTACTTCAGTAAGCATCATGACTACCCCCATTGTCATCTTGCAGAGAACACTCAATGACTTGAAGGGCTTGATCTTGCACTTTGAAGAGGGGCTCAAATCTAGAATCATTGCCCTGCACAAAGATGCCCACCCTGATGAAGAAAAATTAGACATCAACATCCTTCACGAGGAGCTTAACAAATGCCGTCGATTCGCCACCCATGACCTGATCAGCACACAGCTCGCCAACATGGACACTGGCATTACTCATCTCAGCGGCATAGTGCAGGATCTCAAGGACAGGTTGGCCAGTAAGCGTCAGGAATATAGCACATTATGTGATAGGATTCATGTGCAAAAGACTATTATCAAGGATTGCAAGGCGACCATTGCCAACATGTAAGAGGAAGATCAGCGCAAGGCTGACTCTATTGCATCACTTCAAGTTGCTCTTTCCGATAAGGAGATGGAGCTGGATGCGCTCGAAATTGACCAGCAAGGCGGCCGAGTGGCTCAAGTGAAGGACCAGGGAGATGGTGACGACAAAGACCCGCAGCCATCAACTGCCACGCAGGATACCGCTCTCGTCTTGATGGAGCAAGTGGAGAAGCTCGAGGAAGAACTCAAAGTCAAAGAGACTGAGGTGGAAGCTCTGAGAACAGCCGAAGGCAGCCGTTTAAATGCTTCTCACGATGATAAAATGGCTCGGTGGGAAAAAAACGACTGAAAAGATCATTAATGACCTACACAATATGGAACAAGAGTACTCGTTCTCAAGGTCGTTGGCGATGCAAAACGAAGAGCTCCGAGACACGGTGATAGCCAGGGAGCTGACAATCGCAGACTTGTTCAAAGAGGTTGCAGAGCTTAAGACACTTCTATATCAGCCACAAGAGCAGTCGTCATTTGATCTGTATAGTGGTTTTGATCACGAAACCAGGATCAAACCGCAGGTCAATGCTCTCACAGCTGGCCTCCCCCCTAAGAGTCACGTCACACATCTGCGCCGTATGAAGGTATCACCTAGCGCCAGCATGATCTTCGCTCAAATGGCCGGTAGCACCGATAGTCCCAACAAATCACCCAGAAGCGATGCCGATGAGCAAGAAGACATCTTCGAGGATTGCGTGGCAGAACAGGGAGAAGAGAGAGATGCAGATGCCGAGGATGACGGGACTGATTCGAGCTACGGCTGGCCTGACATTTCGACATCGGACACCAGGGATGTCGCAGATGCTGTGAGCAAGAGTGTGTGGCAAGATTTAAGTGGCCTCGACCTCCTCTGCGATGAAGAGCATTGATTGATCTGGGATGTTGAGTGTTAGGAGATAGGAGATAAACCGACTAAAACCATTCAATTAAAACCACTAACTTCTTAGTTTCGAATGAACTTCCCTCGGCTTGGAGACTGACTTTATCCTGTTTGATGATGGCAGGCATTCTCAAGAAGCCGTTTAAGATAGCCCTCGTGCAACTCGCATCAGGTAAGTGGTATGTCCAATACCTTCCTTATCCACAAGTCTCGCCATGGCCGTGTCTGAAGCTGCCCAACAGGCGCAGACAAAACAGCCAACCTTGGACATGCCCGTTCCAAAGTGATCGAAGCGGCTAAGGCAGGCGCGTCGCTGATCGTACTTCCTGAATGCTTCAACTCTCCCTATGGTACCCAATTCTTCCCTACCTACGCTGAGACAGTGCTTCCGTCGCCGCCTCCTCAAGACAAGTCGCCGTCATGGCATATGCTCTCTGCAGTCGCTGCGGAGACAAAGACGTACCTAATCGGAGGCAGCATACCAGAATTCGTGCCGGAAACGAAGCAGTACTTCAACACGTCGTTTGTGTTCTCGCCAACTGGCCAACTGCTGGCTACACATCGCAAGACGCATTTGTTTGACATTGACATCCCGGGAAAGATCAGGTTTAAGGAGAGCGAAGTGCTCTCGGCGGGCAATAAGGTCACGATTGTCGACCTGCCGGACTATGGAAAGATTGGCCTGGCTATCTGCTATGATATTCGCTTCCCTGAGCTTGCGACAATAGCAGCTCGCAAGGGCGCCTTCCTGTGTGTGTATCCTGGTGCATTCAACACCACTACTGGACCCATGCACTGGTCGCTGCTCGCGCGAGCAAGAGCCGTAGACAACCAGCTATACATTGCTATGTGTTCGCCGGCCCGGGACATGGAGGCCACATATCATGCATATGGGCATTCAATGGTGGTGAACCCAAATGCGGAGGTGCTTGCTGAGGCAGAGGAGAAGGAGACTATCATCTACGCCGACATTGACGGCGCTAAGATTGAGGAGACTAGGAAAGGAATCCCGATCTATACGCAGCGGAGGTTCGATGTATATCCTGACATCAGCGAGGGGAGGGTGAATTATGAGGAGTAAACAGTAGTCAATCACAACAATAGCAGTTTGTATCCCTTTTGTATCTATCTATTGTAGCTTACTTAATAAGCAGTCGAGAAAGGGAGAACGGGCCCCACCAGCACTGAGTTGAATTGAGGGAAATCTTGGCACACTATTTCTCTTTCAGTCTAGCCCACAATTTCGAAAACTACGCCCAGTGTGCGCTGCACTTTCAACCCTCCCCCCATTTCTTCAACACCAGCCCTTTAGTTTTTGTCTCTCAACCCATTGTGTGAGTTACTACTCCTGGCACATTTTTGACACTCACATTTACTCATTCCTTCAATAAGCGGCCAGAACCCAGAACACGATGGCGAAGGACAACCCGAAGACATCGTCCAAGAGGACGACCAAGAAGTCACGATCCGCGATTGCCGACGTCGTTGCGAGAGAGTACACTATCCATTTACACAAGAGGGTGAGTTTTTTGACTATTCTTGATTATTAGAAGAAGAGGAAGATGGAAGAACAGAAGAACAGAGGAGGGGGGAGGAAGAAAGATAGTGTACAGGAAAAAAAAGGAATAGCTGGATGGATGATCGGACGAACAAGGACCTAGTTCGGTTTGGAAGAAGAGTAGGCGGCACAGTAAGAGAAAGAAGTTAAAAAGGGAATCCCGACTGCTAACGGGCGGCGGATGGAAACGACCAACTTTGTCAAACCCCAGAAGCAAAAGCGAAAGCGAAAGCGAAAGCGAAAGCGAAAGCGACACTAGCTAACACCCACTCTTTTTTCCCACAGGTCTACGGTGTAAGCTTCAAGAAGCGAGCACCACGCGCCATCAAGGAGATCCGAAAATTCGCCGTCCAAGCTATGGTACCTACACGCCTCTCCTTCCCTCCTTCCTTCCCTCCTTCCTTGCCCCCCCTCTCCTTTCCCTACAATCTATCTCTCTCTACTCACACGCGTTTTTCTCAGGGCACCAACGACGTCCGACTAGACCCGCAACTCAACAAGCGGGTGTGGGAAAGCGGGATCAAGGGTGTGCCGCATCGGCTGCGCGTGCGCATCAGCCGCAAGCGCAACGATGAAGAAGGCGCCAAGGAGAAGCTGTACAGCTATGTGCAGGCCGTCAATGTCAAGGATCGTGAGGCAAAGGGTCTGCAGACCGTCGTTGTGGAAGACTCGTAATCGTTGCGCGTTTTTCCCCTTTTTGCCTGTCCTTTTTGCTTCGCCCTTGTGGAAGAGGCCTTGACCGGGAGCGGGGGGCTTGGCGGGGTAGGTTTGTATCGTTTTTTGATGATGGAGAGTGAAAGAAGGGGGGTGAACGGAGACAAACAGTCAGATAGTCAGGCAGTCAGAGATGGAGAGAGTCAGAAGAATCAACAAGGGACATCACGAGGAGAGAGATTCATCAACGTGACAGCGATTATGACAAGGGTACAGTATGACGAACCTTTGCCAAGACATCGGGGGATGGATGAGACATGAGACGACTGTTGGCGCTGTCCGTCATCGTCATCAGAGCTATTAGCTAGTGGTCATGTCATCATCCCCTTCGAGCAATGAATGCTACCACTACTACTGAAGTCAACAAAATGTTTCTTCCTCGCTACAGCCTAGCTCTAGCCGCTAGTCTTCTCGTTATTTTTCTTTCCTTTTCATGATTCTGCAGAGAAGAAAAATGATAAGAAATAGCCGGAGCAGTAGAACTGGTACCTCTAGTACTAGTAATAATAATAATAATTCTGTAGTAGTAATGTGGATCCATCCATGCTGTGAGGTGCAGACTGCACTCTATTCGTCTTAATGCTGCTATATATCTGGTGGTGGATTAAACTGACAAAATGTGCAACTTCCCAAAATGCCGATTTCTCAAAGCCTTGCTCGAGATGTGGTCGCACAAAAAGGCAAAAAACCGCCGTGTGCATGAGCTCCGGTCTCATCATCTATCATACAATCTTCATTCCCGGCCTGAACTCATTTACAATTCTTGTGCCTTTCGCTGCTCCTCCAAGGCCTCACACAGGCCATGCTCCTTGCCGAGCTTAATCTTGATGACCCACTGACTGATGATGCCGCCTTGGACCAAGGCGCCCTTGATTGCGCCCGTCTTGCCATTTTGCTGTTGCACCTTCCAATCCAGCTTAGGGATGAGGTACTCATTCAAGATAGGATTGCCATTGGTGGAGTTACGTATCAGCAACCTCGTCTTGCCATCCTTGTTCTTGAGAAGTCGAAGCGGGCCCTGACCAACGGTGATCCAGGTGCCTTCCTTTTCCTTCTCATTAGCCGTCTTCTTGTTCACTAGTCGTAGGGCTTTGACATTTGGGACTTCGTAGACACACTCTTCATCCTCCTCGCCGGCTCGGGATTCGTTGATCTTGGCTTGCTCATCGGGCGGAGGGCCTTCGGTGTCAGTGACGTCTGTTGCCGCAGACTCATTGTCGGTAAGACCGGGTGAGCTCTGGCGGGAGGAAAGACCGGAGGAGGTTCCAGAGCCGCCGAAGCCGAGGTGAGGCGCGGCACTGAGAAAGCCTGGTGCTGGGGCATTAGAAGACTGTCCAAAGGTGAAGCCAAGGCTGCCATCTGCTTTTGCAGTCGCACTCGGCGCAGGCTTGCCAAACAGACCGCCGAATGGCTTCGGTGTCGCGTCCACATCATCCTTGTTCGAATCATCCTTGTTCAAAGGTGAGGGAGCTGTGAAGCTAAACTTGGGTGGCTCGGTAGTGTTATCAGGCGTGCTGGAACCAAACTTGATGGGAGACCCTTGTTTCCAGGTGTTGTCAAGAGGCGCGGTCGGAGCGCTGGTGGGCGTGTCGGCTGGGCGGTCAGTCTGACTAGGTGTGCTCGGGCGAGATCCAAACATGCCTTCGAACTTGGAGTCGACCTTGGCGGCTGCGCCCGCAAGAACGGACGTGCTATCAGCACCGTTCGTCGTTGAGGTGGATGACGGGGTGAAGTTGAAGGTGGTCGCAGGCTTGAAGTTGGGATCGGGCGTAAAGGGTGAGAAGGCGGGCTGCTCGGGAGTGGATTTGCCCAGGCCGGCAAATTTAAGACCAGGTCTCCAACCTGGCTTGGTAGCCGACTCGAAGATATGGGGCGTTGTGGGAATGCCATTGGTGTCTGGCGGCGTGATGTCTTTGCCTGGTGGGGCGGAGATGCGATCGAAGAGACTCATGCCCTTGTTAGGGTTCGCAGCAATCTCTCGGTCAATTTGATCGGGGGTGGGATCGCGAGACAGGTCAGTGGCGGCTGCCTCATCACCGCCGTCCTGAGCAGCTTCGTCATCATCTGGCCGTACCTCATCCTCTTCTTCGGCCGCACTCTCTTCGTCATCATCATCTTCGGACTCTTGGTCGGTGGTATCTTCAGGTTGGTAGTCGCCATCAGTCTGGTCATTGTCAATATCTTCTGAGGCCTCTGCCGTATTGGCCTGGTCGGATTGGTCTGAATCTGGTTCGAATGGTCTGCTTTTCGCTGGGCTGTGCTTGTTGGCTTTGATGGCAGCGGCAGCCAAGGTCGGGGTAGAGCCGGCCTTTCGAATATCATCGTACTTGACCTTCTTGGCTCGGTCTTGCTCCTCCGACTTGTTCCTACCCCCAGCCTGGCTCTCTTCACCTGAGCTGCTGTCCTCGTCGTCCCCACCCGATTCGGCCCGTCGTTTCTTTCCAGTGGATTTAGCCTCGTTACCAAAGGCTGGGAAGCCGCTTAGCTTCGGTGGAGACTTGGCAGGTGTGGTGGAGGGTTGAAAGGCGGTGGCAGGTCTGGATGGGGTGAGAGAAGTGCTTGGTTGATCAAACGAGAGTGGCGCAGAAGCGGGGAAACCGGACTTGCCGGAAAGAGGCTGGATTGAAGCAAAGGCATTTCTGGCCTTGCCAGGGCTACCTTGTGCCTGATCAGATGGCTTTTGAGCCGGATTTACAGATGCCTTTGTTGGCGACTTGGGAATCATACCGTCGAGCAGCTGAGACGCTCGACTTGGCTCGGCTGGTTTTGCTTGAACGGGCCCAGCTGGCTTGGTAGCCTGGGCTGCGCTGCCAAAGATGTTGTTTGGTGCGGTCTGGGCAAAGGTGGTCGCTGGACGGTCGGACCGAGCTTTCTTGTATGCACTTGGCACAACCGGCTCGACAGGCTCGTCCGTCTTCCTCTTGGTACCCGCAATTGTTCTCTGGTAGAGACCAATATCCGCGCCGATGGAGCTTCGAGCTGCGACATAGGCGCGAAGGAGGGTGTCAATGTCGTGAGTGGCAACATCGACTGCCATGATCTTGTTGCGGAAGGCGCGGTTCAGAGCCCGGAGCTTGTCTTGGTTGTCGAACTCTTTGTAGCCCTCTGCGTTGAGATGGCTTGGGATGCTGCCGGCAGCGGGTTGGGCGAAAACGGGCTTGGTGACCACGTGACCAGTTGGGGCTGGCTTAGGTGTAGCGGTAGCTGCAGGTGTGTCGGTGATACTGGCTGAAGAAGAGCCGAAAGCAGGGAGCGGCGACTGTTTGGATGGAGCCAAGACAGGTGCGGCAGGCTGCAGAGATGGAGCATCGCCCTTGAAGCTCTGGAAGAGTCTCTTCTTGGCGCTGGTGGAGGGAGCTGTGGAGGGGGCTGCTGCTGAGCCAAACTGCGATGAGGTAACTGAGGTAACTGAGGAATCTGTGGGCGTGAAGAGAGAGTGGCCCTGCTTGATTGGAGTAGGCAGCTGATTCTGTGGATCAAACATGATGGGTGGCCCTTCAGAGGCGGAAGTCTGCACACGCTTAGCAGGAATATCCCTCGTTGGAGACAGGCCGCGGGTGCGCTTTGCAGGACGTCCCAACGGGCAGGGAGTGTCGAGTTGCTTAAACACGCTTTCACTGAAGTTGGGAGTAGTACTGACCTTGTCCTGGGGAATCGCTGAGGGGCCAGCTTTGTTTCCGAATGCGGGAGCTTCATTTGCGGCTTCGGCGGGCTTGTTCAAGCTGTTGAAGAAGAGGCTCGGTTCGCTGTTGGCAGACTTTGGAGCAGTGCCAAAGAGCGGGAACACTTGCGGTGGCACACTCGATGCTGGTGGGCTCGGTGCCGCTGGGGTTGGAGCAGGAGCGAATTTGAAGGGCGATGTGAGTGGCTTGTCGGATTCTGTGGCGGCTGCAGCGGGCTTGTTACCGAACAGACTGCCAAACGGATTCTTGGCTTCTGGTGTAGCTTTGTCCTGTTCCTTCTCAGCTGGCGCGGCAGTCTGTCCAGCGAAATTAGCAGCAGCTTGGGCTGGCTCTGACTTGTTCGGCAGCGAAGCCATTCCACAAAACGCGCTCTTGGGCTCAGCCTTGTCTTGGGGCTCAGCCAGCTTAGAAAGGGCGGCAAAGGGATTTGGCTGGGCAGTAGAAGTGTCATCAGCTGGCTTAGGGGGGCCAAAGGTAGAGGTGGTGCCAAAAGCAAAAGACGGTTTTGAAGAGGCCTGAGCAACAGGTTGAGCAACAGGTTGAGCAGCAGGTTGAGCAGCAAATTGAGCAGCAGATTGAGCAGCAGGTTGAGCAGCAGCTGGCTGTGTAGATGCAGGTTGGCCAAACACGAATGGGCCTGGCTTGGGTTCAGGAGACTTGGCAGCTTGGGCGTTGGCGAAGAGGCTGAATGGAGTCTTGGCAGGCGCAGTGGCAGGTGCTGTAGTGGCAGCGAAGTTGATACCAGGGGTTGCCTGCGTGGTGGCGGTAGCGCCTCCGAACTTGAAAGGTGTTGCTGGGCCTGCTGGTGGCTGTGAGGCCGCGCTGGTACTCGCACCGCCGAACAAGGGCGGCACATTGGAAGTCGGAGCAGATGAACTAGAGGCACCGAATTGGAAGCTGGCCGAGGGCTGACTGGCACCAAAGACTCCGGCTATGCCGCCATTGTTCAGGCCGAAGACATTGCTCGGCGGCTGCTGGTCCATCTTCTCGGCAGCTTGTGCGGGCTTGGCAAAGACACCACTGAGGCCGTTGGGTTGCTGTGCGGTGGCCATGGGTGAGGCACCAAACTGGAAGACGGGGGCAGGAGATGGCGGCGGCGGCTGCTGATTTTGCTTTTGCGCCTGTCCAAAGACAGACGACGGTCGCTGTTTCTTCTCTGGAGATTCCATCGACACGTCATCACCGTTTTGCGAGCCAAAGGGAGCGCCAAACACGGGCGGAGCACTGCCGGTGGTTGAGCCACTGAACGAGGAGTTGCCGTTGGGATTAGCAAATGGGTTGCTCATGCTGGCAAATGGATTGTTCTGGGACTGGGCCGTAAAGCTGAAGCCGCTGGAGCCAGCGTTATCCTGGGGGAAGGACTGCGATTGAGCGCCGAAGGTGATGCCTCCGACAGAGCCAAAGACCTGCTGGGGTTGCTGGGGTTGCTGAGTCTGCTGAGTCTGCTGGAACTGCTGGGATGGTGCAATGGTGGAGTTGTTGCTGTTCAGCGTCCCAAACGGGTTCGGGCCAGGCGAGGCCGATCCACTGGAGAGTCCTTGGGAATGGTTAATACCTGACTGGGGGAACATGTAGTCACGGGGGCGGATGTGCGAACCGGGTCGGCCCATACGGCTCTTGGGCTGAGCAATTCTGGAGGAAGAAGACAAGTTAGCGAGAACAAGGAGAGGATAAGAAGGAGCAAGGGAGGGGGGAGAGCCGCGGGCCAGGCGCGTCAACAGCAGCAGACAGCGACAGTAAGCAGCATGACCAGCCGAGTAACACGCCAAGCAGCCGCGTTGTCAAACACACAAGGCAAGACATCGATGGAGACGTACTTTCGGCGCGCCAACTGCGCGGCAGTTGCCATCTTGACGGAGGTCGCTCCTTCTGCGCTTTGGACGGATTCTTCGCCGCGGTCTGTGAGGTAAGTGTCGGCAACACGCTTCTCGGGCATCGAGAGCGCGAGGGCGAGAGAGGCTCGGAGTGGATGGAGGTGAGGTCGACGGGACCGTGGGCTAAGGAAGGCGGACAAAGAGCAGGACAACGGCGACGGCAACAACAAAGCAGGCCGACGCCGCTTCCATGGGCCGGAGGCCGGTGACGCGCGGGCACTCGAGTAACAGGGGCGCGGTCAGCAGATACAGGCACAGGCAGAGCGTGACAAGGACGGTAGACAACAGAGTTGTGATGGTGATGGCGATGGCGAGGTGATGGTGAGTGCGATTTCAGTTTCTGTCAGGTCAGCAGAAGAACCAACTGCGCACTTGCCGATTCCCTGTGGGCGCTGGGGCGTTGCTGCCGCCCCCGTGGTTCCACACATACCCTGCGCCAAGCCACTAGGCCCTGTGGGGGCTAGTGTGTTGGGCTACAATGCTACTGCTGGTAATAATTAGCCAGAGTACGGTAACTTCTTATTGAACAAGCTTGCTGATTAACTTTGTGTTATTCCCCTACTTGGCCACCCTGTAGTTCCCCCGCGCCTGCTCAGCTCGAAACCCTTCCTTCTGGCTGGGCAGCGGCGCCCGTGATCTGACACTGCCTCGACCCTCTGGCAACGGCGACCCGCCAGCCCCGCTACCACTACTGCTCGTTTGCAACCCTGGTATGCTGCTTCCTCCGGCGCCAAGCCCCGCTATGGCTGGAGGTGGAGGCGGTGGGATGCCGTGGGGGAGGGTGAACTGGGGAGCCACAGCCGTAGAAGATATCGCGCTCGGCAGACCGAGTCCAGGCGGTGGAGGAGGCAGGTTGGAGGGTGTGATCGAATGTGGTAGCTGCAGCTGCTGCCGCTGTGTGGCTGCAGCGTTACGGATCAGTTGTTGGATTGTTTCCGCCGTCATGCCGGGAATCGCCGGCGGAGGACCGTTGGCCATAAGCGGTGGCGGCGGCGGCGGGAAGGACGGATTGTTGAAGCCGGTATTTTGCTGTACCCCACCTATTGGCCGTGGACCTGGGCCCGGGAGGTTTCCGAGACCGGGCATTGTAGCTACGGCACTACCACCACCAAGGCCTCCTCCCATAGCTGCCAAACCAGGGATACCAGGCAAAGCATTGGCTGGGTCTTGTGCCGCTTGGTCCTCCAACCCTTCTCGTTCGTCTTCTTCTTCTTGCTCCTCGGCCTCGCACCGCTGTCGGTGACCGAACTTTCTGTCCCACGTCCCTTGCGCTTCTGCACCCTCTTCGCCCAGGTGGAACTGGTCGCGGAAACACTTGGTGTCGCCGGGTAAAGCCCGAGACCAAAAGCGGATGTAGTGGTCATTTGACCCTGTAGCCAGGATGTGGCCCACAGGATGCCAGTCAAGCGACCAGATCGCGCTGTCATGCGCATGTGTGATGCGGTGTGCCGGGTAGATGGATTGCACAGGCGCAGACTTCGGCTCAGCCGTCGCGTATGGTGACACCGTCGCCGTCGATATGCCTGCCGGCGTATTGGGCTCTGACAGCAGGTAGGTGTGTAGCGCTCCGTCATCGCCGCCAGACGAGATGATGCTGGCATGCAGCGGATGCCATGCGATCGATGCCACCCCTTTCTCGTGACCCCGTAGAATGGCCACGTCCCGCATTAGCCGCAGATCAAAGATGCGCGTCTGTCCATCGCGCGCCGCCGTTGCCAGAAGCTGATCCCGTAGACGTGAGAATACGGTCGCCGTGATCGGTGCTTTGTGCCCATGCAGCGTTGTCAGGTTCCGACTCGTGCGCGGGTCCCACAGCCGCACGCTGTGGTCTTTTGACCCTGACACCACGAGTCCCTTTGAAGGATGCCAGTCGCACGCTTTCACGTCCCAACCATGGTCACTAAATGTCGAAATGTTCTGAGACGAGGTGAAGTCCCAGATCTTCAGACTGTTGTCGTCCGACGCCGTCACAAATTTGGAATCGGTAGGTGCAAATGCGAGATCTCGAATCGGCGCATCATGGCCTTTGAACTGGTATGGATTGTTGAGTGTGGGCTGAAGGTAATACACCGTGCCCTCGTCGTTAGCAGCCACCAGCCAGTCCTTCTTGTTCGACCATTCGGCCGTGCGCAAAGACGACGAGCCCATGGCCGTCACCGTCTCGAAGTTGAAAGACATGCCATTCCACAGCATGAACTCTCCATTGTGCACCCCGGCCAGAAGGCGGCGCCCTTCCGGCATCCATCGTACTATCGTCACCGGCTTTTTGGACTTACCCAGCGATGTGTGCAGGTGGCGAACTGGAATCGATTCGGCTGGATTGTCGCGTCTTGCCACTGGCGGTAGGACATCAATCACATAGCTGAGACTGGCTCGCTCTTGTTCATATTGTGCCGTACCCTTGTATGCCGGCCTCCGATTGCTTATCCACTGAACCATAGACGACCCATAGTCGGTAACTGGCCTAGGTCTTCTTCGCCGATAGACTGCTGGATCTTCCTCTTCAAAAGGCCTAGACATTCTCACCCGAAGCCTTGACCCTCTGACATCTGATAATTCAAGGTAACTGCAACTTGTCTAAGAATTGTTGCTGCAACCGAGCTCCAACGTCGCGTCAACCTTGATCATCTAAACAGCGAGACTACCAGGAAATGATACCATGTCATGTCATACAGCGAGCTTGCGAATCTGCCACCGGCCAACTCGTCATCTAAGAGTAGGATATGCCGCAGATGAGAGTGAAGGTGGATGTGCACGTGAGATTGCTTGGCAGCCCAAGATATGGTAAATCCTAATTATTATTACCGCGCATAACCGCGGGATAGGGACCTTATTATAATTTTAGTCGTGCTAAACCCCAAAAAACTCAAGTATCAAAAACCATTCTCGGCCTCCGGACACGTGATCATACCAACAACACAGAAGCCAATTTTGCTACTGTTACAGATGTCCGGTGCGAAGGTACAATTTAATCCCATGGTCAGCATTATTATGTATGGACTTGTTTGAGTATCCACCTAGGCCATAGGGCTCGTGACACTGATGTCTGGAACACATTATTTTATCTTAATCCTGTCCGTACAGCTGCTCGACGGCGCCCCGATAATTGTTGCCAGCACCGCGGCGGCCACGACAAGTTTCGCAACTATGCCGTGATTAGCAAGACGTAGGATAAGTCGAACAATATGTTCAAAACATTCAAGGAACTGAGGATGCCGCTCAAAATTTCATGTCTGCCTTCAACCACACTGTCAAGGGGAGTGGTCACTAAATTGTCACTCAACTCACCCTAACCCCAATTTGGCAGTCTCGGTCTAATTTCCGATGTCGCAAGATTACCTTTGGATACATATACGGCGCTCTACGCCCTTCTTCGATATAAAGAAATATATTCAATTCTGTACTCATCAGGTAGAGGATCATCAATCGTGATTCCATCCTGCGCAAGCAGGTGGGGCAGAGCCCCTTGCTACGTCGCGCACCTCCATACGACTCACCACCTGACACACAACTCTCACGTTGGCCATGTATCAACTGGATGGAATGGCAGGCTATCGGGCGGTCCAACGTCGGATGAAGCTTTGACATGCGCAGGTAGTGATCGTTGACCGTCTTCGTGTAGCTAGAGGTTATGGTAACCCCTCAATCCGATTTTACATCCACATGCTCACGGGCTGCGGTGTGGGGCAGGCCCTCTTCAGCGTCCATTCCATACACCAAGCTTGGATTTCTGACCTGTTCGCCAACCTCAAACCACATCCCCGACGGACTCAAAGCAGGGACTGGGAAGAATCTGCACAGCAGGTAGTACACCAGGGCACTAACGATGAAGCCAGTGAAAAAATTGAGTCGGTATATGTATGTGGCACCAATAGGGACTTCAGTACCCACGGCGCCGGCGAAGCCAACCACATTGATCAAGATTCCGCAAATGTACGCGACATATCCTCTCCATTGAATGCCGAAGATACCATAGTACGGACCCGATTTCTCCGCGTTGTAGAGGTTCCGAATCTCGACATATCCCTTCCGCACGAAATAGTAATCGCAGATCATGGGGCCGGCAATGGATGATAGGAACACAGAGTATGCGGATAAGTAGGTCGTGAAGTTGCTGGCACTGGTAAGAAACTGCCAGGGGCAGATGGCAATTCCGATCACGGCACAAATATAACCTCCCCGTCGGATATTGAGAAACCGGGGTAGCAGTGCCGTGAGATCCGTGCCGGCGGAAATGCTGTTGGCAGCAATATTGGTGCCTAACTGCGCAACGACAAATGAGGCCGCTATCAAGAAAGTGCCCGCCCGGTCACCTGCACTACCAACCCCCCCCTCACGGCCATCCGTGATGAAATCCCTCAGGAGTAGGAGAGGATTCCAAGTGGCTCCCTTGTCTGGGTAGATGACGGCAGAAGAGGAACCGGCAATGATGCCGATAAACGAAGTCAGGGCGAAACCCATTGGAATGGTAATTCCTTGAGGCCACAATGCGGCGCTGGGGGTGCTTGCAAAACGTGCAAAATCCGGGTCGTTAACGATTAGGGTCGCAAAGTTGGAAACCGCAGACATGATACCCGCGATCACTCCCCATGCAAGGTCAGAACCTTGAGCCGTTGAACCTTGGTGAACAATTGGACCGACACCTCCAGCTCGAACAATGCACCAAATGAACAGAGCGACACCGCCCACTGGGGTGACAAAGGATTTGACCGTGAAGAGATGCCGTATGGTTTGTACAGGGAACCATATGAGAGGGAGTGAGCCGAGCCAGAAGAGTATGAACGAAATGAGGTAGTTGACCGTGGCACCCATAGTGATCGACTTGGTGAGGGACGGCCGCTGCCCGAAAGACGGCCAGATGCTGGCAATCATCAAATATACGCACTCGCCGCCGATCCAGGCCTGCACGCCGTACCAGATGCTATACAGGTTAGCCAAATCATTCAATTCGTGGTCACCAGGTTCATCCCTACCATGCCATGACGGCTCGGTTCAGCACGGGCCAAAGAGAACCCCAGATCCCGAAGGACATTCTGTTGACGACCGGGAAGCTGATGTGATACATGGCTCCAATCCGGCCAGTGAGACACACAAAGAAGGCCGCAATGCTGTAACCAACCCAGACACATATCCATGCTTGCCACCAGGACAGGCCTACCTCCAGCGAAGAAGCGGCAATCATCCAGGTGTTGATGTTGAAGGAATCGGCAATCCAGAAGCATACAAAGTTCCAATGGCGCCATAGTCGCCGTTCCGGCTCCACCGGTTTCAGGTCATGGTTGATTAAAAACAGCTGTTTGTTGGTGAGGCCTGGTTCGCTTTCACATTCCTGGTGAGACTGTCAGCCAGAAGAGTAAACTGCTAAGTTCAAGGCGGCATTACCATTCTACGCAGAAATCTGCGCAGTCCTGGTTTCTCATTGTGGGAAGGAGGCACAATGGAATCCATGATGTTTCCTCTCCTGGTGAAAACTGGGTGAACAAACTACCCATTGTTGCGACGGGCTCTTGCGAAAGGCTTTTCATATAGCAGTGGTATATGGCCCTCGTTATCTTATCGAGTTCTGGATGTGATACTGTAGATAGTATTGTTTTGTGATGTCAACGAATTAGCAATTCTGATACGGGTTTCTGGGCAAATGCTTGTCAGTAGACTCTTCCAATTACATTATTGCCAAGAGTAATATCAACATGACAAGCGCATCTGAAGGGACGGCATCGTACATATTGACGAGAAGATCACGGGAATAACCAAATGGGAGTAGACCATACCGTGATGAAAATTTGCTCTCATTATCCTCTCCGGGAGTGACCTTGTGCGGTCTGATACACACTCAACGGGTGAGCATTTCGCCCTAAGACCTTGCGATTCTGCCTTGATCTAATTGCACTGCTGCATCTTCTGCCTAGATATCGATGGATCGGACAGGTTGTTGCCTGCGACGGATGGCTCCCTACGATTAACGAGGTGTCGATCAAGACGGCGAGAATAGGTCGAGAATAGGGCCGAGAATGAGGGAATCTGATTGGCTTTGATCTAAATGCTAGTGGCTTGGCGCTAGTATAATTGGCCCTTGATAATGAATGTTCGAGTCAGAATCGTGGGGCGACGCGCGGCGGTCGGCCGTGGCGGTGGAAGTCGATTTGATCGTCGATCTAGCCGTCGATTTTGCATGTCAAGAGTGATATGAAGAATGATTAATTGATATCGCGATAGATCTGCTTATGAAGCCAAATAGAGTATCTGTCACATGAGTCTTGGCATTCCCGGGTATTCCTTGTCCAGGTGGCTCACGTGTTTGCGTCAGCACGTGACCTAGGGTTCGATAGCCGAATCGGCCTAGTTTCCACACAATCTCATATTGGGAGTCCAGGTGGATGGAGAACACAGGAAATTGAAAACACCCGACTTTTAGCGTTTTCAGATCCAAGTCCGGTGGACAACTCGCTGGTACTCATCCTTAATTGCCACTGGTTAATCATCGGCCGAACGAAACCCATACATCGGCTATCGGTTCCATTTTGTAGCGCCGAGCCCGAGGTACGCTGTGATGAGCACTCCACATTCGTGCCAGTGAGTTGTCACTTCTTCATATGACGATTTCACGTCCACTTCCAATCTTGTGCCTAGGAGCAGATTACATACCGAGGCTCAGCAATGTGTCCCAACCTTTGATGGACGGTAAACACTGCTAGGGTCGCATGTGTCTTGACGACATGTCGGTTGCTTTCCGTAATGGTTTTTGCAATTTGGTGACAACAGATAGCTTAACGACGAAAACTACGGTAATCGTATCTGTTAACTCCAAGGAAAATAAGGCTCGGGTCCGTTCGGAGAAGATGACGGAATACAGTGTGATTGAGGTGAGACTAGTAAATGTTGGCCTCGTAACGAAATCGATCCTAGTGGCCGATATCTGATAAGATAAGATTCGGAGCGTCGCCGGGGTGGCTTGGCAATGTGGGAATGGCTTGGCAATACCGGAGCGGAAATCAGTCTAGATTTGTCACGAACTTGTACTCGTACACTGTAAGAATACCCGTACCGTATTACCAAAAGTTACACCATCCTACAATTTGGGAGTGCCCTGAAATAGTCCGTTCAGTGCTCTCAATAAATGTAGGTGCAGCTTTAACATCTCCACGGTCCTCTCCAAAACTACTGCATATGCCATGCACTACCGCGAATCAATTTCACTGCATAACTACTCGTTGTAGAAGGGTAGGAACGGTCGCTATGGGAATCATATATAAGATTATCATATCTGTTAACAGGCGAGAATTCCTGGGTGTATATATCCATCAAATTGGCGTCCGGACCGAGTATAGTTGTAGGGCCGCAAGTAGCGGGCCACGGTCGGCGGATGCAGGTACCGGACCGTGAGTGCCGGAGATGAGCGAATGATTGCTGATCCAACACTGGTAATATTGGCTCCCCGACCTAAGCTCCAGGATTTCACACCACATAGCCCCTGACCTGCTTGTTGTCCTTGACTCTAATGTCCCTCCACATGGCAACACAAAGCAATGCAGCCCCAAGAAGCGCAAGACTGGCAATCAACATATATCGCTGAGCATCCCCATATGCATGGTTGATTGCAATTCTTGCCTCTGACCCAGGTGGATAGGCCAGTTGACCGATGATGGATTGGTAAACTCTGTCAACATCAACATCTGGAGGGAGATATTTCCGCAGCGCTGCTGGGAAGACACTTGTCCAGATGGCAGTTGCAACGGTGCCACCAGCAGCAGAGCCAATGCTTCCAAATAGGTTAAGGATTGCAATGATGGCAGCTAGGTGCTGCTGGTCCGATGGGGCCATCATCGCCATTTCTCCACAGAGAACAATCGTTCCTCCAGCTACTGCCACAAATATCTGAGTCATGATCACATACCCAATGTCACTGTCAGGGCGACGAAACTCAATCATCAATCCCACTCCCAGAATCATCAGTGGCATTGCAAAATACAAAGCAAGCCATTTGAATCTCCCAGTCCAGCGCACGAGAAAACCCACGAGCACTGCGAAGAGACATGACCCTGTCCGATATATTGCGCTGATATAAGTTGCGTTCATGACACTCTGATTCCAAACAACCAGCAGCATGGAGAAGAAGAAGCTCCCCCAGACCATGGAGTTGAAGAACACAAAGACAAACATCATCCCTGCGAAGAAGACAGTCCGATCCATCAACATCTCAAAGGGAATGAATGTTTTCGGAGCCCAGTACTTCTCGTAAAATCCGAATAGAATCAGAAGAGCCCCACCAAATGTAATCATGCAAATAATCATTGGGGATCGCCATTGATTCTCCTGGTAAGAGTATAAGCTCAGTGGTAGTAGGAATAATGACATGCCTCCTGCAAGCATGATAATGCCGACAAGATCAACCTCAACTGCATACTTTTTCAAAGACTGGGGACTGAGATTGATGGCCACGGGTTTGATCATGCCCATATTCTCTGCTTTCTTCTGATAGTGTAGGAAGAGTATAATCTGTCACTATCTGTCAACGAAGCTAGAACTAACGTTTAACATTGGCAAAAATTGGACAAAGAATCCAGGAAGGATTCCCATTCTGTATTTCATTTCAATTCGCAGACTTACCAGCGGAGCGACGGTGACAGGGACGACTATCGCAAAAATACCAAAGCCCCATCTCCATCCTGGCCCACTGACCACACTCTGCGACACCGGTCCGCCTAACCAGGTCGTGACAATGTATGGAGTGGTTGCAGCCGCCAACATCAGAGAGCGGTTTTTCAGTGAAGACGTATCCGAAATGAATACAGTCAAGCAGTAGCTAACACCCTGTGCGCTAATAACAGGGTCAGTAGGAGCGTCGGCCAAGCCTCGATATGAACTTACCCAGTGACAGCGAAGACTTGTGCCGCTGCGTATGTTTGCACGTTATTGCATACAGCCATCATAACAAACCCAATAGTCCATAGAAAGGTCATAAGGGTCATGCCCTGTGGTCGGCCCCAGGTATCAAGGATCTTGGCCGTCGGGATCTTTGCAACTCCGCCAATGATACTGGACATAATGGTGGTAGCACCAGTTAGAGAGTGCGCGTAAAACGCACTTGTGACATATGGGTTCAGCGATCGAACAAGAACCTCCTGTAAGGATGCCACGAAATAAATAAGCCAGATACTGTGCAACGTTTTGTCAATTCAAGAAGACTTTCTATGAGAGGTCTTAAATGCTCTTACCACACATGTGCCGCAATCAGGTGCTTTTTGGTCCAGATCATGGTTGCCGCCTGAATCCTCTGCACACCAGTCTGGGCGTCTTTTGACACTAGATCATCTGAGCGGCGAGATGTCTGTGAATTACAATCCCCCGAGTTGTAGACATCTCCAGATTCGTTTGGAGATCGATTTTCAAGGACCGCCGACGATCCATGACCTTTCTCATCCGCAAAACCTTGATGGCTCGGCGTTGTTGCTACGTCTGGCTGCGAGTGACGAATCTCAACGGTATTCTGAGTCAGAGTGTTCATGTTTTCCCTCTTTCTGAGCCCACGTAGGACAAGCAAAATAGATGAAAGACTTTAGATTTGAGACTTTCACCAAGACATAATATTGCGACATGAACGGGTACTCTTAGCACCCATGTTTTGGAGCGCCATTTTTCAGCAACCACAATTCCCCGACATGAGCAAAAATTTTATCCATACCAGGCAGCCAGCGGGTCCAGTTTAGCAAGAAGCTAGTGGACTAGATCGACTAAATACGAAGAGAGAGACCGAATGGCGTTGACTGGAGGATCGGGAGATTGGGACACCAATGTAGGCGATCCATGTGAGTTTGGAGAGGATATCCAACAATGGGGCAATGAAACCGCTAGTATCAACTGCGATACTTGTACGAGAGAATGTTCTTGTAAGTACTGGTACTGTACTTGTATGATTACGAAGACGTACTGCTGTACTTTGGTAAGATACATATTTCACTGACTACTCGTAATAAATGCCAAGAACAGGGGTCAATGCCAAGCCCAATTTTCACATCATTTCTCTCGGGGTTCAGCTTCTTACAGGTTCGTCTTACATTGATGGCGATTTCTGTCCTAGTTCATTATTGCTAACTTGCGAGTTAGATGAAGATGCGAACAGATATACGAAGTACGAAGGCTCGGCATCTACCAGTCCCCCCTGCTCCACCCCAAAAATGGCCGAGATCGGGTCCTTCAGTGCAGAATCATTGTCTACGGTACATAGGTTCTATAGTGGAATACCATACTTAGTCATTCTCTCCACCGCTCCGCTGTGAGAGCCTACGTACTCTGACATCCACCACTGGTACAAGCTTCTGTGATTTGAAGAACTCATCCGATGTCGGGGCTTTCGTGGTCGAGGTGACAAGAAGAGCGGGAATTCGTTGTTCGAACCTCTCCAGCCAGCAAGATGTGGCCGTGGTCCAAGAGAACGAGGACTGAGTCCATGGAAGAGGTCGGTGAAATTAGCAACATGACAACCAAAGGTAAACAAGCAGAGCCACAACACTCGGTACTATCACGAAGTCTATACCCACTGGAAGGTAGCATACTGATATGACTACACAGATGCTGTTGCTATACGTTAAACTTCTTGCTTTTGCTAGGGCAACATGGATTGACTCTAGTCTCCTGATCACTGGTGCAGTATGCGCTGCAGCCTCTGGTGTACCCTTTCCATTGATGGCCATCATTTTTGGTCAGCTTGTTGACGACATCAATGGAGCTGCGTGTGAAGCTGATCGCGTAGGAAATGGCGAAGCCTATGGATCTGCCGTTGATGACAAGGTCTTGCAGCTCACTTACATCTCAATCGCAGCACTGGCCCTGATATTTGTCTATCTGATGTGCTGGAACATTTTCAGTCAAAGACTCGCCTTCAGGCTACGCGATCAGTACTTCGAAAGTCTCTTGCGACAAGACCAAACATTTATCGATGAGCACCAAGCTGGCAAAGTCTCGTCGAGACTCAACAGAGACATCCAGACTGTTCAGTCTGGCACCGGCGAAAAGGTTGGCATGATCATTGCTAGTTTTTCATTCTTCATTACAGCCTACATTGTAGCCTTCACCAGACAGGCAAGACTTACTGGAATGCTTATCTCTCTTATCCCTGCCTTTCTTCTCGTCGCGATTGTCGGCGGAGCCTTCTTTCAAAAACATTCTGTTCTCATGACCGATGCAGCTACAAGAGCCTCCAACATCGCCGCAGAAACGCTATCACATATCAGCGTGGTAAAATCATTCACGGCCGGTCCAAGATTAGAGTCCAAGTATGCAGAAGAAATGCAGGCCAGCCGTACACATGGCATCAGAAAAGGAGCTGTCGCAGCTCTCCAAGCTGGCTGTCTGTACTTCATTGCGTACTCCGCAAATGCACTCGCGTTCTGGCAGGGAAGTCGCATGATCGCAAGGCTGATCGATGGAATGGCAACTGGACGAGGAGGAGGGTCCAGTGTTGGTCAAATTTACACAGTTGTGTTCATTCTCGTGGATGGTATGGTTGATTACCCCAATTCTATTGTGCATTATCATCTCAACCCTTTGACTGACTCCTGTTGCTGCTCAGCTTGTGTTATTCTTGGCACCACAGCCCCATTTTTTCCTCTGCTCGGGGCTGCTGCTGTAGCCTTCGAGGGATTGAAGAAAGATATCGACCATAAATCGACTATTGACGGCACCGCCGAAGAAGGGAAAATACTTCTCCACAACACGCCTGGGGAAGTTGAGTTTCGCAACGTTTCATTTGCGTACCCTTCACGCCGTGAGCATCCCGTTCTCCGGAGTGTTGACCTGAAATTCCCGGCGGGTAAGCATACTGCGATTGTTGGACCCTCTGGGAGCGGTAAATCAACGATTGCAGCCCTTATCACTCGCCTATATGATCCAGTTGAAGGAGAGGTGATACTTGACGGGCAGAAAATTTCGGATCTCAACATTAAATGTCTAAGAGGTTTGACGAGTTTGGTTGAACAGGAACCCAAACTGCTAAGCCGTTCTATTTCTGAGAACATAGCACTTGGGATGATAAACAGCCTTGTTCCATCTCACCAATTCTTGAGACAGAGACTTCAGGGGGAGAAGTTCTCCGAACATGTCTCTCCAAACATCCACAATACTGCTATTTCTGGAAACACTGCCAGTGCTGTGGCAGAAATCTTCAACTCAATACAACGTGCAGCAGAGTTAGCCGATGCACATAACTTCATCAAAACACTCCACACCGGCTATAAGACTGTAATCGGTCCAAATGGTCAGGCACTATCCGGCGGTCAGAAACAAAGGGTTGCTATAGCGCGAGCGTTAATCCGGGATCCACGCATCCTGATTCTGGACGAGGCCACTGCATCATTAGATTCTATGAGCGAACAGCGAGTACAGAGAGCGATCGACAGACTTGCGGGCAGTAGGACCATCATTTCCATTGCGCATAGGCTTTCTACCATTCGAAATGCCGACAACATTGTCGTCCTTTCTGGATGCGCCATCGTTGATCAGGGCACCTATGATGAACTGTCATCACGTCCTGGAGTTTTCTCTGACATGGTGAAAGCTCAGTCGCTGGAATCCTGGACCCGTAGCGAGGATGCAGAACTTGAACACAACGATAACACCGAGAAGATTTCGATGGATATCAACTTCGAGAATGCTTCGGAACCCCTCAAGCCCGAAAAGAATATTTCCTCCACGTTGGACCCGTCACATACGAAGGTGTCATCTTTCAGAGATAGAGAAGAGAGGCCCAGATCTACAGGGTCAGAAGGGATGGCCGCGCTGGACTCAAGTCTACCAACAAGCTTGGCGACCAAGACCCTGGCCCGGTATTGCCGACCGCAGCTGTGGTGGCTTCTCATGGCTATGTTTGCAGGTGTCATCGTCGGTTTGACTTTCACAGCAGCTGGCCTAATCTTTGGTCACACAGTGGGCTCTCTTACGCCTTGTAACACGACAGTCAGTCGCATCATATATCTGGGGAACTTCTTTGGCAGCTTGTTATTCATGGTCGCCAGCGTCGAGTTGTTGGCGAACTTTACCAGCTGGTCATCGTTTGCGCTTATTTCTGAGCGGCTTCTTTATACTCTACGAGTTCTCTCCTTTCGTTCACTTCTAGAAAGGAGTCTGCAGTGGCACCAAACCAAGGTCACGAGTCCATCTGAACTGCTCTCTGTGATTACGAAAGACTGTGCCGCTATCGCAGGCTTCAGCGGATCGACAGTCGGAACGCTTTTCTCAATTACGGTGAACTTCCTGGTCGCGATCGTTCTTTCTCACATCATTGCCTGGAAGATTGCTGTGGTGTGTTTGGCAATGGTACCAATCCTCCTGGGAACCGGGATCATGCAATTGCGTAGCCATTCCCGCCACGAAGAAAGATCCTCAAAAGCTTTTGCAAAGGCGGTTGGGATCTCAACGGAAGCTATTACCCTTTTCAAGACGATAGCCACATTCTCTTTGGAGGATCAAATTTTACGGGACTTTCGACAAGCGCTTAGTGTCCCAAGGGAGCAGACTGTCGTTGCTGGCATTTATACGAACATCTGGTTGGCGATCTCTAACAGCGCCGCGTTTTTCGTGTATGCCTTCGCGTATTGGTGGGGTTCTCATCAGGTCATCAAGGGCGAGAATACACAGATGCAATTTTTCATCATTTTGGTGGTCATGCTGATCAGTGCTCAGCTCTGGGGACAGGCATTCATACTTGCTCCCGAGATATCTCGTGCACGTGCTGCCACATCTCAGCTCCTAAGCCTGATCATATGCCAGTCAGGCAAGGATGAATATTTTGGTGATGTGGACCCAGACCGAGAACGCGACAATCGGGATAATGACATTGAGAAGTTTGGGGAATCGGCTTCGGATGTCTCCAATCTCGGCAGGGGAGCTTCCATCAGTTTTCAGTCGGTCTCATTCTCTTATCCATCGAGTTCCAATACCAAGGTTTTAGAGGATATCAGCTTTGAAATACAGCCCGGACAACTGTGCGGTCTAGTTGGACCATCTGGTGCCGGCAAATCAACAATCATCAACCTACTGCAGAACATGTACCAACCGGTTTGTGGGAACGTGTTGATTGATGGCGTGAGTGTTTCCGACAGGGACTTCCGGAACGACATAGCCATTGTACCTCAAGAAAATGCGCTTTTCAGTGGCACGATCAAGTTCAATGTGGGACTCGGCGCGAGGTCAGACCACGATGCCACAGACGAGGAGATTGAAAATGCTTGCAAGCTAGCGAACATACATGACACCATTATGGGTCTGCCTGAAGGATACGACAGCGAATGTGGTCCGAGTGGTACCCACCTCTCTGGCGGCCAAAGACAGAGACTTGCAATTGCTCGAGCTCTGGTGCGGAAGCCTCGACTGTTAATTCTCGACGAAAGCACAAGCGCCCTGGATTCCCAAACCGAGCTAGCGCTCCAGGAAGGTCTAGAGTCGATGGTCCGCGAGTCTGGGATCACTGTTGTGGCTATAACCCATCGAGTCCACACCGTGCGCAAGGCTCACATCATCTTAGTGGTTGAAGGCGGTAAACTTACTGCGTCAGGAACCCATAAGCAACTATTGAAGTCAAGCATGACATACAAAGTCAATGCTGAGCAGCAAATGCTTCAGCAGGGGCTTGTCTAGAATATTGAGAAGACGATATGCTCGAGGTTTGATAGTGTTGTGAATGTCAAAGTACGATTAACTTGGGCAAATGCTTGGCATCCTTTGAATCTTTCCACGAAATGAAGTACTCCCCCTCTTCCTTTCTCTGGTAAATTCGAAAAGATCTCTCCGAGGTAATTAATAGGAGCCAAAGTAAATAATATCATCAGAAAGCAGACGATTTCATTACGAACCCTTTATAGTGACACTGTGAAAGGTTTGGCATTAACTTAGCATATATTTTGTTCTTTGTACGTTTTCCTCGAACGCCAAAATAACGGGCTGTATTCTACTTCGGTATGGGTTGAAAATTTATTGACTACAAAAGAGCGCGGCGGGCCGGATGAACAAGTCTCTTGTCTTGTAGAATGAATTATTCATCATCCATCCCAGGCGCACTGCTTCTCCACGACAGGAAGCTCTTCTGGGAGTCAGAACTTGACATCTGACACAATTAGAGCGCCGCAGCCAAGCCCGCAGCAATGGCAATAAGGGCGGGAATGTCAATGGAGTTGGTGATCGCTCCATTGTCTGTTTCCTGTGCTGAGACGTCTTCTTCAGTTGAGCACGGAGATGCAGTCTCAGTCGAGCTTGGAGAGTCTGTTGTCTCTGCGGCGGCGGCGGCTGCTTCGGTAGCAGAGGCCGCTGCAGAAGAAGTCGCAGCTACTCTCTCAGCTCGGATGGCACTGCTAGATTCCGAGGATGTAATAGTCTGGGGCAAAGACGAGGAGCTGGGCAGGAGCGATGGGAATATTGACGTCTACTCCATATGCCGTGCACAGGACTTGGGCAAATTCGATAACCGCTGTTACACTCTCGGCACTAAATATATAAACACCTTGGAGGTTCACGGCCCATGGGATGATATGGGAATCACGCACGTGGAATTTCCTCTGGGGTACAGAGAGTAGGAATTTGCTGAACCAAGTTGTCAATGAATGCCTGGTTGGCGCAGATACAGGCGATATCGGTCAAGGGACACCCAGAAGCGCTGATTCCTTCAAGAATGGGTTGTTGCTGTGTCACAGGTCAGTCACCTATCAGCCTTCTAAAGAAATAGATCTCATTTTCAGAGCTCTTACGGCACATTGAGGCAAGCTTGTAATATCCTGGGCGCGCGCTGATGCTACGAGCGCAGCAGTAACTGTGCAGACAGTGATGATCTTCACCTTGAAATTCTTTTGGGTGAATGGAAGGGGAAAGAGGATGCAGAAGCAGAGGTACGACACCGCTTGCGAGGATGAGATGTGCAGAACGAGCGAGAGCTTGGAGACAGATGCAAGGGAATCGCACAATTGGATGACTTCATACTTACATAGTTTTCTGCATATCACACAATCGGAGAAGTTCCTGCACCACCGCGTTCGCATTGATGATCTAGATAGCGTGTCTATGTCGAAGTGTGGAAGCCAGATTCGCATTTGCCGAAGGCAAGAATCGCTAATCCCACTTGGCGGGTCATTTCAAGTCTCCTCTCTAGTACAAGTACTGGTATGCGGTACTTGTCGATACAGTAATTAACCAAACCTTGCTCCGAGATCGGGCACTGTCGAAGTAACAGCAATTCTCGGAAACGGAACACACCTCTTGTAAGCTGTTATTACTGATGCATGCTGCGCTCAATCGTGCAGGTAAATGAGCTAATTCGCTAATAGCTTCGTCTTGGACTGTTGAGGAACATGCTCTGGAGTCATTGAATCGCAGTGGCAAGTGGTGCATTCGACGATCCTACAGTACCGCCTCCGCAATCTTGCTGAGGGCTTGGCGCCAAGATACCAGATCACGTGATAATATCTCCAACTTGCTAATCGATTGGCTAACCTGATGAGCTATCATCGCTAAGACTCATGTGACCTGTTACGAAGTGAGTCTAATTAAGCTTAGTAACAACTAAGTAACAATTATCCTTACTTAATGGACCTTTTGTGTACGAATTGTATCGTGATTGTCCACTTGTGTGTTGTTCTCTGTTACAACTCCTGGGCTGCTGTGCCTCTATGACCTCCCGGACCCCGCTCTAAACCTATATCGGCCAGTGCCCCACCGTGCTCATTTCGCACCTCAATCTGCCGAAGCTCTCGACCCCTTGGGGTCACGTGGTACGCGACATTGACCACTCCTCTGGGTGGCGTCAAAGTGACTACCCCTCGCTTCGCCAGTGGGCACTCGGTGCTCTATCAATACCAGTGATGTCTGCAGAACTTGAGTCTTTTCTCAGTCCAAGAGGGCAATGACAGAAGTGCGGAATCGAATGGCGCCGACGGGCTTTAAGGCAAAACATTGTACGGAGTAGCATGGTATGAAACATTGGTTGGATCTTGGTCTCTGAAGGGTCACGGCTCAATAAAATCCCTTGCTGCGCAAGGGATTAATCCGACATCATCAGCCAGTCAGCTAGCTCCGTTTGGCCCAAGGAGGTAGGCTGGAGCACCTCCTTGGGTTGGGCTGGGAGGCGACAGAGGCGCCTCCTGCCTTCACTAGACCTAGTCCCAAGCGAATCAGATTCGTTTAGGTCCTCTTGGTGGTAGCCCTTGTCTAAGATACAGTATCTTAGACAGTGCCAGGATGCTGAAAGTCATCAAGCTCGTCGTCCCACGCATCCCATCGCGAAAGCTTGACAAGGTGGGAGCTGGGCACTGCGAGCTAGTAATACCTGTTAGCGAGCATAGTTCAGCAGGTTCAGGTTCACCGTCCACGCTAACATTATCTTCAGGCTGACGAAAGTCTAGTTCGGGCGCCGGTGAGGATTCGGGGACAACTGTGAACGGAGAGATGGATTAGTCCCCAGGAGAAGCGTATTCGCAGAAATGTACGAAAGTGTCTTCGTCAATGTCATCCAAGATTGCACGATTCGCAATGCTCTCAGCCATTCTGCCGTTGATAAGGGCTGCAAACACTGGGGACAGCTTGGTCGCGAGGTATGAGTGGAGGTTGAACGCCGTCTGAATGGGACCTACGAGGAACTGGAATGTTTGCGAGCGCAGTGTTCTAGGAGCAAGAGAAATCAGTGAGACATGTCAGGATGAAAGTGATTGACCTACTCCTGGAACGAGGCTTTTATTCTCAATCAATTCTCCAGTGAACCTTTGTACCTGGAAAGCTCTAACTCGTATCGACATCTCGAGCCTCAGATTCAAACCCCGTCCTAGCAAGGCTTCGAATCATTTTCAACAGGGGTGTCCTCGACGGAATGGACACACGAGTCGTCTGCGGTTCCGTGAGTTCTTTTCGACAATTTTTCCGATTACGGAATTCCTGCAACACATGACCAGATACGAGCACAGTTACTCTATACATCCTTCAGAGCTTCCTCGAGCCACACTGCATAGGGCACAAGACCTAGGACAGGGCACCGGGTTGGCGATGCTAGCCAATGCAATTTCAACACATGAGATAGATATGTAACTCATACCCAGAACTGTGCCGCTGAGCTTGTTTCGTTTTGCTTTCCGTCCTAGATCAAGCTCATGCAGGCCCCTGTTATTGTTAACCAAGTCAACCATCCAGTCTCAGCTAAACAAAGGGTCTGGCCCTGGTATGTTCCTTTGGATTTATTATTTCCCTTTTCCTGCAACTGACTTGTGCTATGTGCCTACGTTAGATTTGCTCAGCTGACCATACTTCTTCTGCCAGGCAAAATAGTATATCATAGCAGACAAGGGTTGGCCGAAGAAGACAAAGTTGATCCAGAAGAGGCAGTTGCCCAAGACCTTCTTGCTCATATCATCTCCCCTGGCCAGTGGCTCGGTGGCGAGTATCAAGGGCATCTGCGCCATCATGCCCAAGAAGGCGACGCCGAGAAAGTTATGTGTTGGTATACCTATAGCAACCTCATGTAGAATGGCGGAGAAGATAAAAACAGAAGTGCTCGCCGCGCCGTGAGACCAGCCTCTTCCCCGAAGTGGCCCGTACACATGGCGTCTCATGAAGTGGTAGACCGGCTTATTCCACGACGACCAATATGTCCTGAGACAGGTGCTGTTCCACCAATCTTGGTAGAACTCTCTGTCTCCAAATCGTGTGATCTCAGCCAAGGCATTGAGGAAGGACTGGAACAAGGCAAAGAAACCGGCCAGCCATACGATGAGGGAGATGGTCGACAGCTTCAACAGGCGCTCGGTAATAGATGGAAGATCGAATGACTGCATCTTGTCAAGCGAGTTCCGGAGCACGGGCTCTCCATACTGAGCACAGGTCAGCCAGATGAAGACCGACAGCGCGATCGTTTCCCCAACTCGCTTCCAGAAGAAGGGCCATCTGATTCGCTCAGTGCGCGGATAATATGGCTGGTAGACGAGGGTTGGAGCCACCCAGAAATAGCACAAGTTGCTTAGCGTAATGTTCTGCGGGTAAGGACAGTTCGAATAGATCTCTGGCAGGCCTGACTCGGGCCCAGCAGGGTCAAGCATAGCATGCCGGAGATCTCGATTGGTGAAGGCATACGAACAGGTTTTGAGCCAGACGACAATGGCATGTAACTCACAGAACGTGCCAATCCCCGGGTTCCGGAGGTAGTAGAAGACCACAACGCTGGTGATAAGGAGGGCCAGGGTGGCATTCAAGGTGTGTGCGATAGCAATCCACCACCAGGTCTGGTAGAAGTCCTTTCTCTCCTTCTCGGTCTCGGGCGCCGTCATACTCGTATCAGTCTTCTTCCGCCTTCCGACAACGCCTTTAGCTTGGGCCATGGCCACTTTCTCGATAATAAAGGCCACAAACAAGTGGCATGGGGTCAGGGCTAACAGCAACAGGGCGGCGTTGGCATCCGATGATCGGACATTCATTTTGAGTGTGATCAGAAGACCGTACTTCTTCGCGTTCTCTATCACCAATCTGAGGTTCATGACCACCACTGTGAGAACCATCAGATTCCGGAAGCCAAGAAAACTGGGTGTCTCGGTAGATTCATGGCTGAGGCATGAGGGCCGGGATGTGGCATGAAAGGCATAGACATGGCGGTACTTGCTCTTGACCTTGGCTGTTTTTGCCGTAGGCCCCGGAGTGGCAGCATCTTTAGTAGGGGGCAAAGGGGCCGGAGGAGGCTTGTTGGTTGACAGGTCAGTCGAGATGACATCTTGTGCCTCAGCGACAATGGTGTGCACGTTAGTAGCCATGGTGGCATGAGAACAACGATTGGAGATGATGGCGATGGCGACGGCGATGGCGACGGCGATGGCGACCGCGTGATCAGCTCATCCGAGAAAAGGTACACTCAACTTGGAGGCACATCTTGATGGATTGATGTGCATGCAGCGATACGACGTCCCAGGCACGGCCTACCGTCGTTACCCCGCGGTCAGAAAGGACGCCGTTGAGAAATCGGTGTTGGGTGCTGCACAGACCATCATTGGCTGCGAGGGGCTGTTGACAGTGGTGTTGGGGCATGTGAAGCCACACCGAGCTCCCCGCGAAATTACTAATTAAAACTTATGCGGCATCTCTCCCAGTAAATCCGCAACGTGCGTGAGATGGACTTTGTAAACTTATAAAGTGTCACGGGCTTGCTAAGGTTGTCTTAGAAGATGGTCTGGCTGTTGCAACAGGCTTCAAATCCCTCGATATCCATAACTTAATACATGCCCATTCCTTGTCCGATCTCTGAGTTTAGATCGCTCGGCGACCCACTCGCGCCTCAGGATTTCGCACTCTCCTGGCGGATGAGCTCAGCTACATCTGCGTCCAAGTCGGCGCCTAGGCTCCCATTGCCGTCGTTGACCTGACCAAAATTGCCGATGCCCATATCGCCTAGGTCCGGGACCACACTCTCTTCATGACTAAGCTTCTGTCGCTTTGCACTAGGCCCATTCAGACTCTGTGCACTGGCAGCTCGTACTTGGCCCCTGGCAGCCTCGGGAGCCAGTACGGCGGCCGGAGCCGCGGCTGGTCTCTCTTCGGGCTCTGGTGTAAGTTCCTCCACCTCTGGTGCCAGGCTAATATAGCCGGGGCTTCCAGACCGCGCACTGCTACCTGCAGGACCAAAGTCCTCGGCTGAGTCGTCGTTGGATACCAGGGCCTTCATGATTGAATCTTCAACTTCACGCTTCTTGGCTTCCGTGTTGCTTTTTCGACTGGTCAATCCGGCATATGTGGCCTCATCCTTAGCTAGTGCAGCCTTGTTGACTTCCAGGGTCTTCTGCAGATCAAGGATGAGTGCGTTCCGAGTCTTGATTGTCTCACTGATGGACGACTCAGCGGCGGCAAGCAACTTGATCAAACTAGAGAGTCTGGCTGCATAGACCGGCGGGCTTGGCAGAACTGTGTCGGGATCATTGAGCTTTGCGTACTCGCTTTCAGCCGTGTCGATGGACGGTTTGCCTGCAATGGCGGCCTTTGTGAGGGCAATCTGCAGGGGAACCAGTGATTCGAGCTCCTTGGGCACCTCAATCCCGCTGGACGAGCTGAACAAAGACTTGCCCATTAGCGTCTTCTTGCCGCCGCCGCCTTTGGCTTTGTCAATGTCGTGAACTCGGGACTCAATGGCTTGAATGATGGGCTCTTCGAAAACATTCCTCGACCTCCAAACCTCGATAACTCTGCGGATCTTCTGTTGGACTTCGGGAGAAGACGATCGGTAGGCTGTTTGGATCGCTTCTGGCATGAGTGGTGAGAATGCATCCGGAAATTCGGTTCGCCGTCGCTGCCGGGCATTCTGAACGATGTCGTTGACCAGATAGATGTAGTTCAGCCGCCTGGCCGGTGCCGAGTCCCGTAGACTGGTCAACCAGAAGTTTGCGATCCGGTCGGCGTGCCGTCTGATGCCTCGATGTCAGCTGCTGCTCTCGTCAGGTCGGCCAGGTCCAAGACTCACTTGTGAAACATGATCCATTGTGACACCGATACGATGCTGTCTTGAGTCTCGTTCAGGGTTGACAACTTTGCCTTCAATGCATCGTCTGTGTACGCCATGTTAAGCAGCACCTGTGGAGGGCCTACACTCCGCGAGGCCTCGCTAGCCGCAAATACACAGTATCAGACAGGAAGCACTCTACTGTCATCACAGCACCACAGCACCACAGCACCACAGCACCACAGCACCACAGCACCACAGCACCACAGTACCACAGTACCACAGTACCACAGTACCACAGCAACGTTGCGGCAAGCCCAATTGCGGTTGGAGCCTTTGTTTACAAGCTATCAAGTTGCCGTTCCTTCAGAGGATGATGATTGCCTGATGAGTTCCTTCTGGCAGAACACTAGTTGCAGGTTGGAGACGCTATTATCAGTCCTGATGATAGAACTTCTGGACCAAGGATAGATGTTGAGTGTCTTCACCCAGTGATTGATGAGCTGAGAGAAGGGGAGACGGTTTGGCTGTCAATTTAGGAACATGCCAAGTGACGCCAAGCCTTCACTAGTGGCGTCTATTGCTCACTGTAGGCCCTGCCAGGTATCGCTGATCGTCTTGTGTCTCATTGTAAGGGCAATAACCCAGTGAACAACACTGGGACAGCGAGCGTAACTTACCTCTTCTAGTGTTGACTGCCGTGCCATCATCTCCCCGGCCAATACCTCCACATTCTCCTGCTTATTATTTCTAGCTAAAGTATTGAACCTAGCCGTGTCTGTGCCTCCTCTCCTGGATAGGATGGCGGATAGATTTCCCTCGATTGAGGATATCGACGCTGGTACGGCGCGTCCACACCGCAGTTACGCTCTCCCAAGGCTGAAAATGGCATAGGCGAGGCTACCGTACGAGGAGAGGCTCCTTCTGGCGACTTTCTTGAGCGAGAGCGAGCAGTCCTAGGCGACGATGCAGACCTGTTCTCCGCCAACGATAGCCATCAGACTGCTGCTCGACTAGAAGAAGACGAGGGTGATCTCTTGGGCGGTGGCGGCGACGAAGACAGCAACCACGTGTCAGCAGCACTAGTGGCCTCGAAAGATGACGACCTCAACGGCTTCGAAAGTGCATTTCCCGCCATCGACACGAGAAACGATGTGAGCTCGTTGCACTCTGTCTCCACTCTCCAAGCAGACCCACGCTAACAAAAGGCCCCTAGGCTGTTGGCCCAGGTGGTGCCATAACCTCGGCCACTTCTGGCTACACAAACTACAATGCACCTGTACATGAAGAAGAGACCGAGCCTGTGCGTGTCTGGCGCGAGAAGCGAGACGCAGACATTGGCCGTCGAGACGAGGCCTCCGAGCGGAAGAAAGCCGAGACTGTTGCAACCGCACAGAAAGACATTGACTCCTTCTACGACTCGTACAACCGCAAAGTCGATCGGCAGAAGGCTCAAGTTGCCAAGGAGGCTGAGGAGTTCTTAGCCAAGAGAGAGGACACCACGGCGGGCGGAACGAGCTGGGAGCGCATAGCCAAGCTGGTCGACTTGAGTGGCAAAGGAGAGAGGGGCGGCGGCGAGGGCAGCAGCAAGAAGCGCATGCGAGAATTGCTCATTAGTTTGAAGGCCGACAAGGAGGCGCCTGGCGTTGGCGGAGTCTAGAAGCAAGGCACTATATGGTATGAGGCGTTGGCAGGTCATAGGCGTACTGTCTTCATAGGGACTGGTGCTATCTAGATGAAGAAGCCGCAGAAAGCAAGCAAGCGTCTTGGCCCGTGTCCAAGAAACCTTGCTTTGCTACCGATCAAAAGTTTGTCCCAGGTCCAAGCAAGGCGCAAAAGGACTTGTTCCAATGCAGCCAACACTTGAACATGGCTGGAATTAAATACTAAACTTTTTTAAAAGAGGGAAAGAATTCTGGCTTTGTCGTGGGAAGAGTCGGGAGAGCTGACAGACACATGCATACACACGGTAATCAATTCCCAGCTGACTCCCGTTGCTCAATTTCATGCTTCTGATGATCCCAAGTTTTGTCTTTTTAAAAAGCTAACAAAACCATCCATCAGCCATCAGCCATCAGCCATCAGCCATCAGCCATCAGCCATCAGCCATCAGCCATCAGCCATCAGCCATCATCCATCATCCAACACTAGAAACCGGGGCTGTGTGACTTTTTTACATGCCCCCTCCTCTCTTCTGCTGCTGCCGCCGCCGCTGCTGCTTGCAAAATGTCTGAGATAACCACACCTCCAATCCCTTCCACCCATTGGCCTCGGCTACGTTCCACGCCATCTCCACGTGCCCGATCATTTGTTCTTCTAACTTGCCCACAATTCCCTGGAAAGCATCTTGGAGGCTATATTGACTACTGCTACTGTTGATGCTGCTGCTGCTACCCGCCAGCGGAGCCACACTAAGGCTGGCCACGGGGGTCTCGATAAGGTGATCAAGCGAGCAGGCGAGCTTGTAGAGTTGGCGTTGGATCGTGAGTTCACGGTCGGAGAGGGGAAGAGGTGGGCTGGGTGACGACGAGGTGGGAGTGGTAGTAGTAGGAGGAGTAGTGGTGATGGTGGTGTTAACATTAGTAATGATGGGGGCTGTGTCGGGAGGGATTGGTGATGGATGAGCCGATGATATCTTTGCTGTGGCCGCGACGGCTTTGGCGGGTTTCTTCTTCTGTTTGCGCTTGGTACCTCTACCACCACCGCTCGACTTGGCGGCAGCTTGCCCATTGACAAATGGTTGTGAGGGAGAACGAACGGGTAAGGACAAGGGATCCGCTGCTGGTTCTACTTCCGATCCTACCGCTGGTGCTGGTGCTGGTGCTGGCATTGTTGGAGATGTCGTACTCACCGAACCTGTTGTCGCATTGCCATCCCCACCGACGTCCATCGTTTCCATGTCTCTTCGTAAGCTGTCCAAGTGCCGTCTAACTTTCTTTGCTAGGTTGCCACTCAAGCCTGGAAGATTGGTCAACTCAAGCAAATCCTTACGCATCTTCTGTAGGTCGTTGCTCATTTCCTGGGCTTTCTGCTCAAGCGTTTTGCCTTCAAAGTCACGCGCAGCCGAAAAGATCCGCTGGCGGTCAGAAAGGTCGAATGCAGATGTGAATGTGGACGTTGAAGACGCAGAAGGATCGGATATACGAGGCGTATTGACGGGGACGTGCTTGATCTTAGCTGAAGAGCGCGCCCGTCCTTCGTTAGCCGTGTAGGGCGGTGGTGACGGAGGGATGCCGGCAGTAAGGTCTTCCTGGAATTTGGATTCCCGAGTCGGTTTCGACTTGGTATCAAGCGCACAGTTGGCCGGTTGTGAGGCACGACTGTGGTCATTTGCTGCAAGCTGTGCAATCTGTTGTTGGATGCGGCCGAGCAGTTTCGGGTCTTCAAGTCCAGTGGGCAAGTTGAGGAATTTCTGTAGGTCGCCTTTGAGTATGCCTGTGTCGCCCATGTCAGACTGCCCGGGTTCTGGAGTGCAGAGCATGCTGACTAGATCGTCTGGCGTCAGCACTCTCAGCTGTTGCTGCATGTTCTGCACTACTTGCATTGCTCCTGACATGTCAGAGTTCGCAAGTTGAACCGCGTCCAGTCCAGGAATAGCACTGATCTGCTTGCTGGCGGCCTGGTTTGATTTCGCGGTTTTCTTAGGTTGTAGAGGTCCCGGGACAAGATTATCGGCTGCTACCGGGCTCGACGAGGTGAAAGTGCCTTGTACTGGGGCACGCCCCATCAAGCTCGCTGCAGCCTTTTCTCTGTGTTTCTCAACAAACTTGCCCATGGACTCCTTGACTGTTTCCAAGGCTCGATTGACTAGGTTGATGTGGTCAAGATCTGTTCGAAAGATTCTCATCGTATTTGACATATGCTGCAGGGTCGTAAGATATCTCTCAGGATCGCGGTCAGAGAAGGCGATAATCATCGACGTGATTTTCCCTGCCACATCCCGCTCACCAAAGCCGTGGTCTTGAATTTGATTAAACAGATCACTGCACACGATCGTGTAAAACAGTCTATTCAAGTCTTCTTCCAGTACAATGTCCGACAGTGGAGGTATCGGTGACTTCATGGCTGCTTCATCCTTAACTTGTCTCAGACGGCCAAGGTATTCCCGATGCTGGGCCAGTGTTAGATCTGAAGTCATGCCGCGAGCGATCTCTCGCATCTCGTCCATTGCCTGTTTCTCGACTTTGATGCATTCAGTATTCGCCTGTAGAGTTGCCTTGTCCAATTTGAGCTCTGTCGCTGCTTTGTCGAGTTTCGTATGGTCCTCGCTGTTCCTGAGCATCAGCAACACCTCGACCACATTCGTACAAGTCCGTTTTGTGCCATCTTTATTGGTCAGGTCAACAGAAAATCCCTTCGCATTTGGCTGTGCAAGCATGTCCTCGAGTGCCTTAAAGGACTTTTGCAGGACTGGCGACATCGGCCCATTGACTTTGAGGACACACCGAAGGTCCGTGATAGCTGCCTGAACATCACTTGGATCAGAGGCAGAGAAGAACCCTTTGACGACATTCAAAGCCTGTGAGAAGGTATCACCGCCGGTCGAAAGGAGACTTTTCGACAGAGCACGAGACAGATTCGTGGCCTTGGCATGTGTCGGCTCTTGGCCAGTGCCAACTGAAAACACCATCTCCTTGAATGAGTTGTTCTTTCTCTCAGCCTCGGCCATATCTCTGTTGGCTTGATCGAGTTTAGCACGAGCATCAAATGCATTGACTCGTCCGCTGCTCACGTCGTGTCTGATCCTGTCGAGTCGCGTTCGTATTCTCTTTACCACGGCTTCGTTCTCTTTGGCAGCTTCCAGAATTGCATTCTCCTTCGGATCGACCAACCCATTCTTTTCCAACAAGGCGACATCACTGCTTTCGCCTAGACTAGGACTAAGAAGTTCGTTATTCCCATTTGCAAAAGCTTTGTCTTGGAAGGTAGACCTGCGTAGCCTCAAAGCATGTTCTTCCTCCTCGTCTTTCTTGACCCTGGCCAGCTCCACGTCTCTCTGCTTACGCAGGGCATTCTTCATCCTCTGAGACTTTTCAGATGTTATGCGGGCCTGGTAATATTTGATAGTGTCCATCTCCATCCACGAGATTCCCTGGGACTTGGCTCGAGTACAGATCTCATGATGACATACTGTATTCCTTGCGGTCAACAGTCCAGTGGAAGAGGTGTCGTTGGGCACATCTAGGCAGCAAGACCCCTTCCCGGTAAACTTGAATTCACCTCCAAGCTGGGCTTTGAACAAGCTGTCAAATGCAGCCGCGTCCTCATTTAGCAAAGCTCGCTCCGCCTGGTGCCGTGCGGATTTCTGTTCAAGTTCATTCTTCTCCTTCTCCAGTTTGGCCCGCTCTGTTAGGAGCTCATTGTAGATCCGGATATCCTCGTCCGTCCATCCGTCGACATTATGCCCATCAGCCGCCCGAGCAGGATTGTGGTTGCACATGCAGTTAGGCTCGTGCACAGTATGTAATTGATCCTCAACAGCGCTCGTTCTGGCTTTTCTGGATCTTCCCTTTCCCATAGCGGCGGTAGCCAAGACCGGCAAGAGGAACTTCCTATCAATCAAGGGACCCCTGCCAAGATCACAAGCGTCTGGTCGATCAGGATTTATCTCCTTGCGATTTGAGTAAAATACCTCTAGAAAGGACCCTGGATAGCCGATTCGTATAAGGAACGGGTGAAATCTCTCGATCTCGCCAAGCTTTAAGATCCACCAGTCGATTTCCCAGCCATGTCACCGCATGACTTTCTCTTGAAGCTGAGTTATCACATTGACTTCTCCAGACGTTCCAAATAGTTGAAATTGAACCGGTACGGCAAGAGGACTGCGCAGCATGACTTCCTCTCACCCTCAACAGAGATCCAGAGTTATGATCTGACTAAGGCTGCTATCGGCTCTTACAGGCAAGGAGATATAGACAGACCGATTAAACGAGTTCACTAGTTGTGTATGTCGACGTGGCTTCAAATCTGACTGAGGGCATTCGCGAACAAGAATGATCTTTACAAGAGCAACATAGAATGAAGTTGGCCCGCGGCGAAACGAATTTCTTGGCGCCTAACGCCAAGAGTCGCAGAGCGAGACTGGTCAGTTGCCGAGACCAACGCGTTGGTCGCGTTTGCATCTACCAACAGTCTTCATTTCCCTCTATCTCCACCCACACTTACAGGAATGGCCTGTAAATCGGAGCATTCTGTTCAGCAAGCTCTAATTAATGCCTCTACAAGGAGTTTTCCCTCATTGGCGCAGAGCATTAAGTTTTATGATGCTCCAAAGTCAACTACCTACCACAGACGTACTGGACGCGTCCCCCGCAATCAAGTCCATCGATCAAGTTGTCGACTTACAAAGGATCAAGAAACAACGCTTGTTTTGTGGATTCGAGATCTCCAGCTACAGTATACACCTCCTAGATATGAAGATATTCGATATCTAGCCCAGCATGTAATAGTACTCTATCAGCTGTATAGGGGTAGGAGGGCTGTTGACTCTTAGCTAGTGTGTGACGGGGGTACATCAGAATACTAAAACAGTGTATAGTCCTACAGACTGGCTATCAGACTATGAAGAGTCCTCTGGAAGGAGGTCTCTTCATCCTCTCTATATACCCTTCAATGGT